>JAAOWG010000023.1:0-71480 GCA_036491945.1 Paranurophorus simplex
ATATGACTAGAGTCCATCCAGTCACACACAGCAGTGCAATCCAGTATACGTTTACCATCCAAAGCGTTTTTAGCTTGCAGGGCAGCTTCTTTGGTTACATATTCCACAAAACCGTATCCTTTACTGTCTCCTAATGGATTATAAAATCAAATAAGTTCTCACTCACTCAACCCTTGTAAAGGATGAGTGAGGCTCAGTCCCTCACCAGTTCTTTCACTAATCATTAGAAATAATCTTCTAACTTCTCCATAAGAACATACAAGAGAATTAAATTGTCCTTCTGAATATGATAGAGGTAGTCGTCCTATGCATAAAAGCATTTCTGTGGGGGATGGGATAATAGTAACCCTTTGACCTCGTACTGTAAACACAGCATTTTTGTCCCATTCTTCTAAAACCTCGGGGGCACAAAGTGAGACTCGAGCTGAGCCAGATTGAATTGTCACGGATTGCACATCCCATTCTGATAGCAGTTCTCTCACCTCCTGAAAATTTCAAAATATGCATCGTTAGTTCTGAGAGAAGGTGAATGAACATATTTAGTGAGTAGAAGAATATGGAGAGTTGTTTCATACAAGAATCAGTGGATGGATGGTTGGATGATGCAGAAAGTATATAGACAAGGAGGGGGGGATGGGGGGTAATACTGCAGGTTATTCCACCCATGCATGGATGCCTCCGGGGGACTCTTATAAGAAATTCTGCACAAAAAAACATACTCAAGAAAAGGGTTAGTGCACTCTTTTTAAAACTTGGTAATATCATCCACATCCACTGAAAAATCCACTTATCCCAATCTCTATCCATCTTGCAGAAGTAGTCCTAATTTCTTGTAATGGGGAGATACAAGCAATAAATGTGAAATACAAGCGTTCTCATCGCTTGGGACGGAAATAACCAACTCGTTCTGTTTTAGGAGTAAATATTGCACCAATATGTGTGCAAGTAATGTATATATAGAGAGACCACCACACCCACAGTCAGTTTCTCAGTCAGACAGTTAGTCAACCAAATAATAATATTCAATTGCTTCAACATGATTATTTTGCATTATTCAGCATATTATATATTCCTCCTGATTTTGATGGCTTCTGAGGGATGTCAATTGTGGTGGTGTTTTGGTTGGATTAAAAAAAAGAAATCCATCATTTGAAAAGAGGAGTGGAGTGATTTACGATTAAAACAAATGCTTTTTGAAACTAATCTGATGACACATTTGAAAACATTTGATTCTCATATATCGTTCCCATATTCAAGAATTATATAGAGTTGAATTGAAATAAAATGTGATTTATGATGTAAACGTCAGATTAGGGAAGAAATGTTGTCTATTAAAGTATAGAATTACGCCAAAAATTCTTCTTTTTCGGGGGAGCAAGACTGACAGTAAACAACAAAATAGCACTCTAAATCAAATCGGTATGGATTGCTCCGGTTGTAGTGACAATATTTGCTTAACTTTGCGGTCGAGTGACACAAATATTCACCGACCAATCCATCTGCCAAGAAAGTAAACTCTAAGTCTAATACATCTAATTGTCAATATGGAGGAAAATGAGTTCACGTTTATATGTTTCTCAAATTTGTCTCAATAAAGGTGAAAAGCCAAGACAAATTTGGGGTGACTCTGCTCACGTTTCTGGCTCAAAGGATTAAGTACATAGTGTGCCATATATATATCCCTATAAAATGAGAATGAATAACCAACTATAAACTAGCAATGCTCTTTCAAACATATTTAACTATTTACTTTCACCATAACTTTCACACCTTGGCTTCTTATATGTTATGTTACATATTGCACAAAAATACAACAAAACATATTGGTCGAATTGCACGGAATCAGAGACTCTATATGTGTCAAATTGTTCCAAATTGTTCCAAATTATTTTAAATTTGCACAATTGCTCCAAAAATGTAGTTTCTTTAGACGCAGTTTTAAATAATTCATGTAGACAAATAGGAGGTGACAACTTTTCCATGTTTTTCGATAAAAGAGTAGAAAGTGGTGAGCAAGATTGAGTCTCTCGTCATTAAATATTCATGACAAAGAGAGGTAGTCGAAAATTTAAATTCTCTTCGTGTTGTACACTACATTTTCACCTTTAAATCTGAACTCACATCAAAATATTGATGGATGGAAATAAATTTTACCATAAAACCATAGACGACTTGAAGATAAGGAGCCTAACAAGTGTTATCCAACCTAATAATCCCAATTAAGATATGGAATTTGGATTTCTGCAAGCAACACGATAAAAGAAACGTCATTTGATGTCATGAAATCTATCAGACAAGAAAGTGTATGGGAGAGTATTCATCCATTCCCATATCCCTCAAGAAGCATTTGATCAAACTCTTCTTGGCATGGGTTCTAACAAAAATATGACTTTTATGTATCCGTTTGCATGAAATGTGAAATTCGATTTTTAGTCATCTCATCTCCCCTTGTCAGGTGAAAGACTGCAAGTGACAGTGGGTTGAGTAATAATAATACTCTACTGTGTTTCTTATTGTATTCCCTTAGTTTTCGGATATTCTACTACCCCCTAGGAACATTGTGATAGATTTTGTCAAGTACATTAAATCCACCATTTCAGAGCCTTTCCCCCCACTGAAACATCGTTATAATAAAGCAAAACATATTTAAAAAATGGGATTGAGTTACTAACAAGTCTCTGGTTACCTTTATTTTAAATTGTTATTAGTTTTAAGTCTCTTAACTCATATGACTCTTTCAACTGTGCTACTTTGTACCTTTCTACTCGTGTTACTTGCAATACTACAATATTGAACAAGAAAGTAAACCTGTTGATTACATTGTTTAATATTATGACTATATTTCATAAGAAAATGGAAGGAAGGGGAATATGATGACAGAATCTCAAGAAATATGGATTCAGAATAGGTTGATGTATTTGAAGGTATTTTCTTATTTATATAAGAGATGGAAGAAGGAAGGTAATTACGTATTACTATGACTAGTCAGCATATCTTGTGTTTGAGACATGTGCCACTTGACTTTTGATTGGAAAGGAAAAAACATAAAAATAAGGAATTGAATGAAATAGAATCAAATCAGAGTCCGGATTTATGATTCCTGCAATTTACTACGTATTACGTATGTAGGTATGCATCTACCTTTCATGAGTTTGATAATGATTATGATATATATAACTAATAACTGTAAAAAAATCAAGGAAAGAAACTTTTTATTTGCTTGTTAAATCCTTTCACTTCTGTTCTTTGTACAAACTTCCCAATTGATCTTCTAATCCCTAGCTGTACACTTTTACCTGCAAGCCAAGAAACGCTGATGCAAACAAACATTGAAAACCACTAGCGCTTTCACAACACCCTGGCATCATTTATAGTGACATTTTGTGGTCTATTGGGTACTATTATAATATGATAGTGATTTCTTTCTCTACGCTTATTACAATGTCACATAATCAATAGAGCAAAAGTTGAAAGAAACATGTGCAAACATTTTGAACTAAATGACGTGTGACACTATGATTATGATGTCTTACACTCCTTATTATTATTTTGTTCATGTTGATGAAAACTATAATGACATGACGGGATAGAAAATAATTTTTGTTGAAATCCTATTGATTAAATGAGATTATTCTTGTTTTTGAGCACAATAAAAAAACATGTTCATTAATAAAGAATATTTAGTCACCAGCAAAACTGCTAATAATTGGCTTTGCTTTCTCGTTGGATGGATAAAATTAGAAATCTGTTTGATGGATTACTGGGAGGATAAAGAGGTTTAATTTATATACACCTTCAATACCCAGTTTAGGGTAGGGTTTACAATATCATTTACAGAATGATGGCACTCAAAGAAACATTTCCCATCATATGAAATGGAAATACAAAGTAGATCTATTGAATAAAATTCTTGCTCTGCTTGTTACTAATTGGACCAAAATTTGAGCAATGAAAATAATATTATTTGCTTTAATGAAAGAGAAAACAACCCACCCTAGGATCCAACTTTCCAACTCTATACTTCATTTTACTCTGATGTACAACTTGTAGCATTCTTGCAAGTAGTAATTGAGTCTGAATTTATTAAATGGGAAGCGTTTGTCCAACTTGGTGAAAGCAAAGCATGGTTGCTACTCCCTTTAGAATCCTTGAACCCTCATCAAATAGAGTTTGTAGCATTTAATGGAGTGGGGACGCTTAATTAACGCTTCGATTCAGAGGTAAAACAATAAAAGCAAAAAATGAGGACGCAGTGATTTGTTCTTTAAAAGTTTTCTCAACTTTTTGAGAGTAAAATTTTGAGATGAAAATCAAATCAATTTCATAAGCAGTAGAGTGAGCCATACGTAATATTATTTTTAGAGAACTCTTCATTCGTATTTCCCCTTCTTCCCAATCTCAATATTTTATCAAAGAAGAGCAGCTGCATCCAAATTCCACACTCAGAAGCCAAAAAGCTTCACTTCTTGCGATTTGTCACCGATAAAACGTTATTTTCATCTTGTAATAACATATGAAATGTACAACCTTAAACAAACTGCTACATCCAAATATGAAGAGAACCTTGTAGTTGACCTGCATAAGTTATAATTATAACACCTTAATTCCTTTTCCAATTTGTCTTGCATAATCTTAAATAATTCATGGATAACAATGAGCGGAAATTAAAAACAAAGAAAGCATGTCCTATACTGCCAAAAAAAAGAAAAAAAAAGAACAAGACATTAAAGGTTGAGAGAAGACGCCGTATCAATCTTCATTCTATAGAATGCTGTTTATTAAAAGAATATCTTTAATGCCGCAAGAAGTATGTACAAGGACACAAATCTATTTGCAGTAATCAACATATTTCAATGCACAAAACCTGATGAGAGGCCGAAAGGGTTTATTGGCTTGCTTACTTTCTCTAACCAAAAGTTGATTTAAAGTAGTGGAGTTTAGAGTTGAGGCAAAAAAAGATTTATTTCTCTCCTCAAGTGGATTTATATAAGGTAAAAGTTGTCACAAAAACCAAGTATAAAAGCCACAATTAAAATGAAATGTGTATGTCCTCTTCAAGTTATGTAGAAATAACAAAGTTTATGTCTTAGAATTCCATTTTTCCATCATCTCGTCACTTTATTCAACAATTTCATCCAATTGCTTTTACAATTTAAACATCTCCAGTTGACTTTTTTTTCAATTTGGATAGACTTTTCTTTGTAGTGCCATTTGGCATTTCAATTACTGATAAAAAGATTTCCAAGCTTTATTTCCTAAAAGTAATAATGGACAAAGCGTACTGACTTCAAATCAAAAAAGAAAGTCAACGACAATCTATAAGTAAGAAAATATATTGTATTGGTGTATGTATTATTTTGTATGCAAAAAAATCAATTATCCAAGGAGGAAGGGTATAATCCTGCTTAGCATTCAATTACTACATTTATACATGTAATGTAATATATTTATAAATGTATTCAATACCATTTCCATGTATGTTATGTTATATATGTTATGTATTGAATTCATCCCAGGTGGATAATATTTCTTTAAATTTAATTTCTCTTGTGGATCACTACCTACATCACTATAGAACATGAGGAAAGATTTCTTTTGTCATGATGGATGATCATTATAATGGTCCGTAGTGGTTGGACTATAAGTAAGTGTATGTTGTTGCACATGAAAAGAAAAGAAGGCTAATCTGAAGCTGTAAGAGTATAGGGCACGACGAGCAAGACTGCAAGAGTGGGGGTGGGGTGAGGGTGGGATCACGAGAATTGAATGCTAATGTTGGAACTGTTGCTTGCTTCAATCACTTTTACTCACAAGAAAATTCCACAACAGGATCTGATGGTTAGTTTCTCTCAAAAGGCAATTTATTGGGTGGACAACGAAAGCAACAAGTCGAGAAAAGAGATGAGATTGGAAAAGATTGTGTTCCACGCCATTGTCTCCACTTTCACTCTACTACTTTTACTACTTAATTCACTTAAAATACTCTGCTTTATAACCACAGCATGAGAATAACGATAGTAAGTACATACATCAACGTGTGTACTCATGATTTGTACAGACGCTACAGTATCTGACTTTTTTATGCTTTGACTTTAACGCCCACATTCAACTCCGCGTATCCTTACTTTCACTAAAAATAAATACAAATTCTCCCCCTCTGCTAAAGTTGTAGAAGTGGCAAAATAAATGACAACATTGCTTGTTCGCAAGGGAAAGAGTAATTAAGAGTTTTCTTTCTCCAACTAATGACAAAACGACACACACCAAAACAAACTCCACAACAACTCTGCATACTCTCTCTATAAAATAATGCACACAGCCAAATAGTTTTGTGCGTGGTGGAGAAAAGTATGCAAACATGTACAAAGAAGATACTTGGTTTTCATCAATATTTAATGGGTCCGCGTTATTGTATTATTGTTGCAGAAGAATACCCAAAAGAAGCATTCCTTACAGGTAATGTGACAAGGGAGTGAAAAGTATTCAATTTTGTTTTTACAGCTTACTCCATTCAATCAATTCAATTACTTGAGATTTTCTTGTAAATAATAATAAACTCTGGGAATCGATATACATTACGAGGAAAGAGTCGTGAGCGGAATCCTAATTCCTCAAATTACCATTTCATAGCTCCCTTATTCGCAACCGGATTCAGCACCGGACAATCTCAATTCTACATTAAATCAATATCCAACAAACCTTCCTCTGCTTTTATGTTGGGCCATTTGATGAGCAAGATTATTCCTTACAGCTATAAAACATCCTTAGCTCGAGTACAAGAAAGAAATACTCCCCTCTTCTTTAAAAACCACAACATCTATACTTTTCCTTCACCGAAGATGGGAATTTAGCCGTGAAAAGATGAAAGATGTTAAAAAAAGTGTAATCAACTTCCCACTAATTAAGCACATACTGTTGCATATGTATGTATATAGAGGATGAGGATAGGACAAGGATTTAGCACCTTTGACTCTTTCCCTCGTTTGTCATGAAGAAGGGCTGCAAAGTATTGGAAAGAGAACGGATGAACCGAAGCTTTGATTGCCCATCGTGGGAGCTCCTTGTCCATTGTCTACCGTTCAAATGAGTGTGTAGAGGTTGAGAAGGAAATGATTTAAAATTAGGTTATGATTGTAGTCAATTCTTTGAAATTAAGTAAATAGTAAGGTGACGGGGAACGACCTCTTCTCCATTGTTACAGACCCAACAACTAGAGCACCCCCCTTCCGTGTTCATTTATATTCCTCGATTAAATAAATAAACATTCAAAGTCTCACATGACCTCACACAAACGTTTGAGCCCACAGTTCAACACCCTTCCACTTCCAAGAGATGATGGATCCAACTCCAAAGAAGATCTACAGCATACTAATTGTTGTGTTTTTTGAATACAACTCCCGTTAAGCATGTTATTTGTTTGTATATAATTGGGAAGAGATTTGATTGAGCTCAAGTGTATATAAGGTGTTGTTGTAGTATGAGATGATGCCGGTCCTATTCATCTGCAGAATTCTATGCTAAAGTACAAGTTTTGAGTGGAATGATGATGATGATGATGATGATAGTTACTTCTTGTAGCTCACCTTGGAAGAGCTCACTGACCCCACAAACAACAAGACGTGGCCATTTAAACTACTGGGGGACAATGCACGGGGATTGAATTTTTTATACAATCCAGTAATGGGAGGTTTGATGGGGGAAATGTGAGAAGATGATCAGGTTTTTGTCCTCTTGGTGCAATGCCCCAGAATAAAGGCAACAGGGGATGGTTGTTGGATGCAGGATCTTATTCCTTTTGTTGCGCGTCTTGCTGTTTACCTACTACATATACTTTCACCCATCATCCCTAAGCTTGATCATACAACATCAATAATATCATCTTGAGTTGTACGAGTGTGTATATACAACAAGATCATCTTGATCTTCAAGAGATCCTTTGATCAACCTTCTTGGGATTGATCGTTAATTGAACTTGAAAAGAGTGTTGTTTCCTCTTAAAAATTAGGAAAGCAGCCTATAGTAGTTCGTATTGACTTTAATAATGCAGTTTGAGCTTACGGTAGTTGTGTCAACTTGGGTAGTAAAGAAAATTGAGGTAGATTGAGATATCATACTAACAGAGAGGGTGTATGTAGTTAGAGGCCTTTTTACTGTTATGCAATATGAGTCAGATATTTAAAATGCAAGTTCACTCAACAAACACCATGACCAAAGAGTGCTCAACTTCTAGGTGTACCGTTTAATTGACAAGTATTATTCTCACCTCTTCTGTAACTTCTCTTGGCAAATGTTTTATTTGTAGCACTCTTCCCCTATGAAATCTTCTTTTAATTTCATCAATCCTTTTGTCCCCCACATTATGTACATCATCCACCCATGATGCTCCGGTTGAAGCTGTAGCAACAACCCCAGTGGACCATAAATTGTCCAAATCATTCCTCTCATAACAGCCAAAACCTCGAGGAAATGCATCCGTAGGACCGGCCGCCATATTGATCTCACTCACTCACATTAATCCTTCACTCCCGACTTATCACATTTCTATAAAATATCTATATATTTATATATAAAAAACAAAACACGGAAGAGAGAGAAAAGTCTTAAGAAGGAAGAAAACCAAGTGAGACGTGTTCTCACCCAAGTCCAATGTTTGACTGAAACAGGCTCAACCCAGCAACACAACATTACCGTCATCTCAAGACGGGGGGACGGGTAGTACTGCTTCAACTCAACCCTTTACTTATAATCATGTGAAAAGAGAGGGTTATCAAATATTGCAATAATAAATTAACCCCCCCCCCCCCATACATAAAAGGAAGGCTAGAAAGGGGGGAAGGGCTGAATGAACAAGAATATTGAGGGACACTGGTTTTTTTATCCTACATTGTTGATACATAGGTAGCCCATTACATAATAAAGATGGTATGGAATCTAGTAATGATTCTGTGGCCCCAAGGCTTTTCAAAATCTCCCTAGGAGTGGGCATCATTCTTCTCTAGAGGTCAAGAACATATATAGAGAGAGAGCCAACAGGTAAGTAAATTGCACAGGCACAGGTGGTTGTTCCTTTTTTTGCATTGTAATTCCAATGGGCAATGTCATTCACACCTTATTGGAGGATGGAGTATTTATTTATTTTTTTACCATCATGTTTATTCCCCTAATCATCTTAAACTGGGATTATATACATGCTACTCTTTGATACTGGCAAACAGGACGGGTATGACATATTGCATAGACATCTAAACCTTGTACATGGTGGAATTAGCTTGAAAAAGTCTACATAACATCTAATAAGATAAAGTAGTGGTAGAAAGTCAAGTTAATTTAGGAGAAAGTAGAGGAAAGGCAGAGAAAGTGGAGAAGGCATGGAAAATAGGAAACGTTTGAACAGAGGTGGAAGAATGATGCTGTTCCTCTGTCACTTGACTTCATTTCCCATATAAGCCAAAGGTGCTAAACTATTATTGAAGTTGACAGAAAACAAAGGGCTTTTTACACAGAAATAAAACAATAGCTACTTTCTTTTGAAGGGTGGTGAAGGCCATATTGTGTGCCAATTTATCTAATGAAATGAGAAATGTAAGGTATTTTAAAGTTTACAACAAATTACATGAAGCATTGCATAAAGCATAAAGTATGTGCAATTGGGAACAAGCTGTTGGGTGATGGGGTGCTAAAAATAAACACAATTTTATAGGTCGAACATGTTCGGGAAGTTCTTTTCATTCTTTTTCAACGCATATCTCAACTTGCATAAGCAACAAGTAGAGCAGTGGTGGTGGGGCTTCAGATTTTCTAGGAAACAGAAACAGAGGCAAGGATAGAAAGAGTTCTTTGGTGTTGTAGCGTTCTGGAGAAATGTGACATTTGACCTCTCATTTTGCTGTGAGAGTGAAAAGTAATTTTGTAAACGAAACTTAATTATTTTCTCTTTCATCATACTGAGGAAGAAGGTTGGTAAAGATGCCACTGCGGAGAACAGTTCCCACATTAAGGAACACTTGTCTTGTCTCATTAACAAGAAATTGGGATAAAATTTGCTATCATGTTGATAGTTCCAGAGAGATGGCTGAGCTTTTAGAGTCTGATGGATACTTGAGGTATGAAGGACCTTTCATCCATTTGCGTAAGTGTGCAGAACAAAAAACAACTCTAAAAGAACTTGGATTGAGAAAAATCTCTTGTAATTGCATCTAATTATTCATCCAATACTTTCTCCACACTTTTCCCCATTTTTTTGATCCAGGAAGTGAAGATAATTATCCGGAAATGTAGGGAGGTGACTTGTTGAGTTTTACTCTATTTTTCATACTTTCACAACAGGAAATTAAATTTAATCCTTGTTTCTAATGATGATAAGTGTGCTAGATATGGGAAAAGATGAAGATTATGTTTCATCGAGCTGGAGTGTCAACCAGTTACCACGCTACGCTACATACTACATACATAGATATACATACTAATTACTTTGAGTTGACTCCAGATCCTCGTAAACTTTATCATGTTTTCGCGGAATTTAATTTTTATGTATATTTGGATGTTGGTGGGCGTGGGTAAACTTTAGAATTTCAGCTTCAATTATTTTGGAGGATTTGATGGATGTGATACGAGCGAATTCAAATTTGACCAGAAAGTTTCTTCATTTGCTTCTCAGGGAGCAACTTTTGAAGCTCAATTTGAGTTTTGGAATTGGAGAAATATACTATGGTCTTGAATTTTTACCAAGGTGCAGGGTATGAGAATCAAAATGAATTTAAAATGATGAGATTTTTTTTAATTCTCAAGAGACTTCGAGAACTCAATTTAAATTATCTAAAACATGTTGAAACTTTTCATATTGCTTCTGTGCTACCTCATTTGCCATGCTTAGTCTCAATAAATTTGGGCATGAGTTCTGCAAATGATTCGGTACAACAAGAATACGTAGTTCCCTGACTTATAATGTATTTGTTTTTTTTATAACAGCTAATTGAGCAAATATCACAACATTGTCCAAACCTTCAAGAGTTGAATATTCAATCAACTTATGTTACTGATAATGGAATTTTTTGTTTATGTGGAACTGAATCCGGAGAAGCCGGAGTGGTTGTGGGTGGTTGTCAAAAGTTACAGAGACTTGTGAGTTCGGAAACAAGGTTGACATGGGTTGGTGCATATCAAGTTGTCACAAACTTACCCAATCTCTCTGATTTTGACTTTGATAAAATTTTTCAAGTCAGTTGCTCATTAATTTTTTTAAGGCAAGTGTTGTGCAACTTTATATTCCATAAAGGTATTTGAGCACCTGGACCCAAGTTCCTTGAAACACAATAAACGAGCTCTGAGACTTCGTTCCTTATATTCTTCAACTCCATCCATCAGAGGTGATAGCATTGATGCTGCAGCCTGTATTTGCCCAAATGTTGAAGTATTTGAATCAATTACCAATGGTTAGTAGTACATATTAACAATTTGGGCTTTTGTTTATAGATTTTATCTATCACAAACACTTGGATGGATAATGACACATTCATCAAATTTATGCAATTTGAACATCTGAAGGTTCTCACCATATTCAATAGTGAAGGAAAAACATTGGAATATGAAGCAGCAATCCTTCCTTTATTGCTGACAGTAGGAGCAAATCTGGAAAATCTCATTTTATCACGATTTTCTCATGTTGACCTTTTGAGTAAAAAAAATTTGTTGTTACAACTATGTATGTACATCTTATGATTGTCATTAATTATTAAACTCAGGTCTTGGGAGATTATGTCCACGTCTAAGAAAACTTGCACTAAGTGAAATTTCAGAATTTCAGACATGCCTTTATGGGGCTGACGATGGGATATATTGTTGTCTCACAAACCTGGAGCTGTGGCTAGACAATAATGATGAAAATTCTTCTTCATCGTCGTATACTGATGTATTATTGCAACTTTTGCAGAATTCTCTTCTCTTGGAAAACCTACTTATCAAAAACTCTAGTGCCATTGATTTTGCTCTTTTAAACAGAATATGGAATGTACGGCAAATAAAATACCAATGATGATTATGTATGTATGTATATAAATATTTGTAGAAAAATCCAATGAAACACCTTTCACGATTAATGTTTGATCATTGTATTGGGATCAACGGTGAAGCTATTTTAGAATTATTGAGAATGGAAAATGATTTAAGCACAATTAGAGTTTGGAGTTGTCCCAAATTTACTGAATCAGACAAAGAAACAATGCAGCAATTTATAAAGAAGGCTAATCTCATTGTATATCTAGAATGGTTTGATTGAATAATGGTAAAAAACAAGCAATAAAAGTAATAAATAGTGAGACTTGGGATATCTTTACATAATTATTTATTATCAGTCACTTTGGTAAAAATCTCAGCAAAAAAAACTATGAAGAACCTAAGTCGGACCAAACATGTACTAATATGTAGTGTCTTAAATAATCGACTTACAATTTCTTTTTGTGTGAGATATTAAAGATTCTTTAAATAGATGCGTCAAAAACAATACTTAACTTTAAGTAATTAAGCAGCTTTCGTCACTATTTATAATCAATAAATAGTTTCTGGTAACAGTAAAAGGCACAATAAATTTTTATAAACGATAAATTTGATCTAAATTTTGCTACTCCAAATTTGTCTACGAATTAATTATGATGAAAATTTTTAAAACTGTCCAGCACCATTGCTACAAGTTTATTATTACTAAATCATATATAGATATTATTTGCTTATTTATTGGAAATATTGACTAGGTAAAAATGAATGAGCAAAGTCATCCTTTTAAAGCAATGGTACAATGGAAGCTAATAACAAAATACTTTTATAAAACCACATAGTTATACGAGGCTGTACAAAATTAATAGTGTGTAGAATCACGGATGAGCTGCAGAATGAACAATCAAGTAGAAAGAAGTTACTGATACAGGCAGCCAATTGTTCAATTTTTTTTATGAGAATAAAAATAATGGACAGAAGTCCATACGTTGCTTGGGTGCAATAATTCCTAACTAGAAATCGGATACTTTTCTGAAAAATAAAACAAACATCATTAAAATATTTTATGTGAAAAATATTTAATTTCTGCTTTTTTGTTACTAGCTACCTTATATAATAAAGATAAATACAATAGTAAACGTTACAAAACTTATTGAGATCTAGTATATCCAATTACAGGAAAACTAAATGTAAATAAATAGTTTATATAAAGTAATTAAGTTGGCAGCGCCACATAAACGACAAAATGTATAATAAGCAAAAGGATGTATTATTGTAGGTGCAGTAATATGTAAGACAATCCCTCTTGCTCAAAGATGAAAGAAAGAAGCTTTTTGTTCAATTATAACAAAGCATGGAAAAAATCATCGACTACCCACCAAAAGCAAAACAAAACTAATTAAATTTATAACCATCGTTGGAAACGTACCTAGAGCGATAACGATCTTGCGATGCTGCAGATGCCCCAAAAAATTCACTATAGACCAAGTGGAACAAATAAAGATGAAATCCGACGATAACAAGTGAAAGTAAAACCCAAAACATTGTGGACATTGCGCTGTATCCCGAACCATGCTTGTGCATAGATATTAAATGATGTTCATGTGGAGGGGCTGAAACAAACAAAATCAAAGATACTGAACATTAGTAAACACTTGATAATACCTTCCACAATTTCCTTGACGTGAATTGACAAATGAAGATCTTCAGCATGATGACGATCTGATGTAATGTATAAAACCGAAGTAACTGGGTCCGTAATTTTAACAGGAAACTGCTGCTTCTGCATCCCCAATTCTATAGGATCATCCATACAACCAGCGTCACAGGCAAAATAATCCTTATCTTTTCGATCGAGAGCAGCAAAAATTACCGCCTTGTTGTCAGATCCAACGACAACACTAATATTTACATGCGTCGAGTTACCGTACCAAATTCGTCTGAAAAAAGCGATAAAAAATTTAATGAAATGATGACCAGAAAATGTTGTCAAATACGAGACATTTACCTGAAATGATAATCTCGATGGAGATCTTTTGGTTCCGTGTTAAATTCCAAGTGAGAATTTCTGAATTTTAATGCACCAAAGCTCAATACCATTCCTTGTATAACTCCTGATGCACCAGCTCTTAGTAGGTTGTGACAACCCTAAAATTATTTTATAAAACAAAAGAGTTTAAAATGTACAACTTATATACCAACTTCCCCAGCGTAAGAAGCCACAATTTACAAACTTTCAAAACTTCTGGTTCCGATTGTAAAGTACCCCAAAGATTCGGTGCTTGCCTTCATTGTCATAAAAACATTGTATTCCTTTGCTTGTCAGTTAAACAAATTTACGAAATGCATATTAACGTACAGAGTGTGATGACCACCGTAACATCCTTCTGAGTAAGACAGAACTGAATTTGCTTCAGAAATAGCAATACTTGACACACCCACTTCATGCAATGGAGCGCGTACTTGAGACAACACGTAATACATGGTGGCATTGATTCTGTCTCCATTCAGAGCATCCTCGGCTTTTGAATGACTAATGTAAAATCCCGTGTTCCATAAATCTTTCCAAGCATTTACATGTGCAAGATAAAACAATTCTGAATCCAGACCAAGAACTCGTCTCAGATCCTAATTCAGGTGAAATATTCAATTTTAAATTTTAGAGGGTTGTGTCAATGTCAATTTCAAGCCTTACTTTCTCCGATTTGTCAATCAAAGTGGCTTGAATTTTCTCGTAATCTCGTGTACCTGGCAAATGAACATAGTTTACAGCAGTAATTAGTCGAATAGAGATGGAATCATGAGGAGAAACCTATCATTCATTTAATCAATAAATAAAATTAGTTCAAAACGAAATATATTCAGTTACTTACTTGAACAGCGTTTGGGACTTTTTTGTACGCAATGACTACCAACATTTGACTCTTGCCCTCAGTAATGATTCCAGTTAGGATTATGTAAGGAACCTCAGTGTCCTGAATTTTCATTCTAAAAAAAGTAAATGACAATATACCTTATACATTGAATTTCTACGTACTGTTTTTGTTCACTTTTAAATGGAGGATTACTGCTTAAACCCATTTGCTCCAGTTGCACTAATGCAGCTCTTGGACTTGGATTACTTATCGAAATATTCTGCTCAAATATCGAAGGATTTGTCCGATGAGTAAAATAAGTACTTGAAATTTCAACCAATCCTCCCTTGTCTCTATCAACACAAAGGAATCGATGAACAGCACCTTGATAGTATTGTGATACTATAGCTTCTGCTCTTTCTTGTTCATCCATTACAGATACTTGAACAATAGGACGAAATGGTGTATGCATCTCCAGAACGTTTAAAAATCCTCTCTAAACAATGTTAAAATAAAGGAATAATTCATCATAGTTGTATCATCTCTGATTCAAAAATATCTCGTAACTGGGCTTACATTGTTAAAATTTCTTACAACAGGGGGTTTAATACTTATGGGAGCTTCTTGATTTATAGAAACTCCCATATATCCATTCCCTACGTATGACAAATAAGGCTGTTTATATCCTCCAAAGGCTGGAATGGGCGTAATATATGTATCCATATTTTTAACTTCTTGATCAAATATTGAAAGCTTCATTGCAAGGCAACTTTCCACTGGAGCTATATAACCATTCATGATTAATTTTCATTAATAAAAACTCATCCAAACCTAATATTTCCTCCCTTCTTTGATGAGGATAGGGCAAATGATTGTATCCAAAAAGCCATAAAAGGACCAAAAAAATAAATAAAACAACAAAAACTCTTCTTGTGCTAAAAAAACCCAGATAATTAAAAACCCTTCAATGCGTTCGAAAACTTACGATGTGTGGACTTCCAAATGCCTTTTAAATCGTCTAAACCCCTCACCAAACTCCATTCTTGTGCTCAATCTTTTACTACAAAGAAATAAATGTAAAAAACATATTTCAACAGTTGTGTAAATAAACTTACCAATTCCAGATGATGTTTGGGACAATTATCCATTTCTACTAGAAAATTCAAATCCTACCTTGCCCCAATATTAGCCGCCAAATTTATAAATAATCATGGAGCATTACGCCGAACAAGTACAACAAATTTTGGAAAAGTTAATTGATGAAAGTCCTCAACATTCAAGGTAAAGAGATTTATTTCATATTTATTTTAATGAGTTACTTGAGAAGAATAGTTTTAAAGAGGAAACGGGGGGCAAGGGGGGGGGGAGTATTTTTTTTAGAACTTAAGGAATATTAACGAAATCCCTTTTATTACTTTCAGACCAATGCTTAATCTTATTGAGGGGGAGGATGGGGGATTTTTTCTCCAACCGTTTTTCAGCACAAAATCTATAGTTTTAAAGCAAGTTGCGGGGTTTTAAGGGCTTGATGTGATACAAGATTTTGAAATAACTAATCATTATTTTTCTTGCAGATTGAACCAAAAAGTTTTGCAACGTCTTGATGAATGTGGATGGAATGATGATATACGCTTAGAATGTAATAGAGCTATCAAAAGACGTGGCCTGGAGAACGCTAACGTGGATGGACTAGTTAATGATGTATTGCCAATTGCCCGATGTAAGAGTATTAAAAAAACGTTTCACCTTCACCTAATGAGTTGTTAATTACAGCTAAAATCCCAATGGAGTTGAAACGAGAGTTGGTTACAATGCTTAAGGATGCTTTGATGAAAGAATTAGAAGGGAGCCCTTTGAAGCCATAATTTCATAAATTGTATATAATCTCTCAAAACATCCCTTAAATATTTTTTGTTAATTTTCTAAGAGGGTGTAATAAATAAATATTTTGTAATTGCCCCCTTCTTCTAATCAGGAGCCTAATCAACGCGCATTGTTTTAATTGCCAAGTTCAACTTGAACTTTTTTTCTCAAAAAACAGGGAAACGTATGCCAATGACATGTGGATTTCAGGGTCGTAAGATCCCTGTTTGTGAGCCCCCTTTGACCCAACCCCCTCTCCCCTTTGTGCTGTATTCCTATATAAATATAAATATCTAATAATAACAATATGAAGGGGTGTATTAAGGAGTACTCCCCTGTTACTGGACTATTGACCTCAAGAGTTGATGGAAGGAGATGGAATGATGATGCAAAATTTCTGAGTCATGGGTACAGGGGAACTTGTAAGTTAGACAGATGATATTTTTGCTCACTCGACAACACGTGAGGTAAGGTTCACAACTCCTCTTGAATTTTCACAAAGCCTGGACGCTCGAGGGAAAGGAACGTTGGAACGTTGGAGTTTTTGGAGCTTGGTTCCGAAGGTGGATGGTTTTGCGGTCTCTACTTGATCTTGGTGAAGAGGAAGGTATGTAAAATTGTTTGTTGGTCATGATAAGGGGATGGTAGGGATGGCAACGTTTTTTTTCTAATCTTCCATCCTCAATTTGTTAGTAGATAAAGGAAGATTTTGATTGAAGGGAGGAGATGATCAAAGGGTTGTTCAATTCAATAAAGGTAATAAGTTGATGTTATCAATAATTGAAGGAGGGGCTTATCTTTTGGTTTCAAAATTTCAGAAATTACAATGAAGATAGATGCGAAAGATACGGTGGAATGGTTTAAAAGACATTTGGTGATTCAATCATCGTAAGATTAGATTTTATGGGGTGCCTTATAGTGCCTTTTGATAATTTTGATTTTTAGGGCTCGTCGATTGTTGGTGTTGATTGCGATCGTTTTTGTTGTATGTATGTTGGATTTGAAATCGATAAAATGCACCTTCAAAACTAGGATAACTAGCAGTAAGTGATTCAAGAGTGGTAAAAAATAAAATCGTTTTACCAGGTCCAGTAGCATATGATCTGAAATTCACAATTTTCGAGGATGGCGTCAGTATTATGGGCACTGAGGAATTGCTTCAAGTCCCACCACTTTTGGAGGAGGAGGAAGGAAACATCTATGATGAAGGTTATTATTCAGAAGGATTTCGAATCAAAGATTTTTCTGAAATAAATATGAAACCAGATGTAAGTTCATTCCAGTATACCAAGTTTTAAACACGTATATTTGGTATACAACTAAAGGCCGAATTTACAACAAGCTTAATTTGGTTTTTAGCTAGGTCGAGTTATGAATTGGCTGATGCCATTCAATCCTTTGATTTATATTTTGGGTGGAAAACGGAATGAACCGATTGTAACGCAGTATTTTCAAGGAACCATTCGACCATTTATGGGATTCGAGGTAGAACGCAATGAAGAAGAAGCCCAAGTTCCTGATGCATACTGTTCTGCTCCAAGCCCTGTGCCTCCAACATTAAGTCCTCTATCCTCAAATCCTCAGCCTTCATCCTCAAGTCCTCGGCCTTCATCGTCAAGTCCTCCGCCTTTATTCTCATCGGATGGTCAAATTACAGTGAACACTAATTTGGACTCTGCCAATATTGTAAGTTTTTAACGAATATTTTACATTTTACCCTACTTGTTATGTAAAGCATCTTAATCTGCGTGGGATCGGGTAATTGGTGATTTTCCAAGGTTATGCATATTATTATTAACTCTCCCGTCTCTGATCTCATCAACTTAAAATGTATAACATTGCGTACATACTATGATAATTCCATTGTTGTTTTTGTACTAAATGCGCAATTTGAATTTGTAATCTTTTTGATGTCCACAAAGATGGAAAGTTTGAAAATTATTAGGGTAGAGGGCTTGAGAGGACGATTTTTAAACCACGGAGGGTTAAGTATACTGGTAGCAACTGGCTATTCCGTCAAAAAACTAAAATAGGTTTAATTATTTGTAGTCTTTACATCTACCAGTTATTTAAAGTTTGTTTAAGGCGAAGGATCAAAACCCATGTTACATAAATTTGGTCAAAGGTGCAAGATGCAAGTTCCAGTCACTAGTGCCAAAATCCGCAGCCAAAGGATTTATTTTTTTTTATTCATTTATTGCAAAGCGACAACCTAATTACCTCTTTGTCTATTTTTCAAAGAGTTAATTTTTTTCCTCAGTATACGTAGAATCTTTGTGAATATGATTAAACTGCAGTAATTAATGATGCAATTGAAATATTTTCTCGAACAATAATTTGTCCTTGATATTAGGAGTTTTTTGTAAGATAAGTGGCTTCTCTTGTCCAAATAGCACTTGATAAAAACCTTGGGGATTTTCTCGTTTCCCTGAACCTACAATAATGGTGACGTTAATTCATCTAAATATAGAATGAATAGAATTTGACCACAGATACATAATTTTATCCACTCCTCCTTTCAAGGTTATCTTTTGATTTCATTATAAAAATTTCCCCCCAACATGACTCTTGTATATTTTATAAGAATGATGATAAAAAAGTGAAATCTTTAACTGCCAAGATATTTCATGATTTGTTATCAATCAGGGCAGGGTATTGGATAATGTATTAATATTTGTCAGTATTATGATTTTGTTATAATGATAAAGAGATGGATGAGGTGCTCGGGCTATGGGTGTCTTTTTCGTGTTTTGGTATTGTCATTTGAGGTTTTGATGTAATCAGTGGCCGACAACACAATAGACCCAAGTTGACAGGAATGAAGGATGAGTCCTGGGGACGAGATTAAGGGACATGTTTTAAGGATGATTTGTGAGGAGTTGAAATTAAATGATTGTGTGCTAGTGGTTTTAGCCTCATGAAGATAAAAGATCACCTTCTCCCTCTGACCCTTTCATTCATAAGACTTGAATGCTCTCAATTTATCAATTCTGCAGTGACACTTTACTAAGGCACTACATGCCGCATCCTCTTATCTCCTTTCCCTGCCCTCACTTTTGTGAGATATATATTGTATTGTATTCATATGGATTGTAAGGGAGATTTTAGGATTTTAGAACAAAATCTGTAAATAAGCTAGAGTTTATACTTAACTAATCTGGATGTTTAACAAAATTATCATAATTTATGACCCAATGATTATTATGCATAGCAGGGTGGTAATGATGAGGCTGAATTAATTGAAGAATAGCCACGATTGAGTAATATAATGAAGATGTAAAGAGAGTGAGAGAGAGAGCTTTTGAAATGTGCCCTTGCACTTGACAATTTGCTTATATTTGAAACTAAAAAGTGCTGAGTTGGGACTCCTTATTGTGGACTTGTAGAAAATGAAACTGAATTGGATGAGATTGCAATATAACTGGGTTATCCATTGACTGAGTTTCCCGATTTTTGCACATGTGGATTACAGTGACTTGTGAAACGTTCTAACTGTCCCAATTTATGCCCATTCATGTAAACATAAGATGGCCCATATCCGAATTTCTGGAGGAATGACTCAACATAAGTCCAACTTCATCAAGAGCCTGCATGACAATCACAAGATGATAATGTGTTTTCCTAATATGTGTGTTCAAGAACCTTTTACAAAAATGCAAGTCGTTCTTCTTTCTGACTTTATTTTTCAAAAAATCATGTTTAGTTTAACAGAAAATCTTGGAATGAAAAGTTTGCGACGGCGTTCTACTCTCAAGACTAAACTTTGCATCATAGTAAAACTGGAAACTTTCTCCTTTAACTTTGTTGTTGGTAGCAATTGTAGTTGATAGCACTCATAAGTAGTGGTGGCAGAGGTGAAAGTCGTTGACCAGCACACATACCTTCTTATTAGGTGGTTTGAATTTGGAAGTAGGGTACTAAAATTAGTTTTATGACTTGTCAATCCTTGAGACTGTAATTTCCATTGTGGTTGAAAACTACATATATATATATATATATATATATCCTTATTATTTGCACCTTCCTTTACATTACTGGTCACTACATTATACGTAAAATAAATTAATAATCTTCCTATTCAGTTGTATATCGCCGGTATTCTGTTTCATAACGGGAACTTTACAGGGGGCATGTGATCTGTTTCCAGAAATAATACTACGACTCCTATTTAAACGCAGTGTAGTTAAAGTTGTGGCTGATGTGATACATAAATTTTTATAGCCTTCTTGTGACATAAATTTATTTTTTCTTTCAAGGATGAAAGGGAATTTCAAGATTTCATGCATAATAGACATTTGCATGATTATGATTATGCCAACTTGGAGAGTTTGGGAGCAGCGTCTCTGCCGCTTGCTGGACCCTCCTCTAGATCCTCTGCTGGACCCTCCTCTAGATCCTCAATATCTTTGGAAGAAAGAGTCAACGATTCTCTTGTTTCTCAATTATTTGACTTACCCGACCTTGAGGCATTTGGTATGGATGAACATTACGATGCTAATGTAATTGGATTGGCGGTAGCTGAGGAAGAAGCACACCTGAATTTTTATAAGGTATGTGTATTACTTTTTTTATTTCATTCTTTTTTAAATAGTAATACCAGGAATGCATCTGTTTTTCATTTCTCATTAGATTTTCGACACTATGTTGCATCTGTTACTTATTCACGGTGTAAATTCAGGGTTGAGAATTTATATCACAAAAAATGAGCCAACATGGCTGTTGTGTATATATGTTGTTTGTGAGTAAAAATGGCTGAAGTTGCTTTGTGGTCATAGCTAACTAATCCCTTCTTGTTACGCAAGAATCGGCAGGGGGAAGTTTATGTAATTAGACCCCTCCTCTCACAAAGATTCACCCCTATACCTGGTAGAGATGACTTATTTTATCTAGCCTGGCACACAATGAATAGGGAAGGAAATAAATGATTGTTGCATTCACGAACGAGGAGGACAGAAGCATTGTGGGATGAAGATAGTCAATCTAAATTTATGTTTGAAATCTCAATAGGCACTTTTATTATTATTAAACTTTGGGGGAATGCAGGGAAGGGATAAAGGGATGAAAGAAAGGTAAAGGATTGACGCTTTAAAAAATTCAATTCCATCCATGTCCAAATAATTCCTCCAGATAAAAGTTATTGAACAAAAAGACATTCCATAAAGTAGATTTTAGTCTATGTACATATTATTCACATTCTCTTTTGACGTTCTGACTTCCTATTTCCTATTTATTTAAACGGAAATAATTCCAATATCATGATTAAAACATGCACGACTGCATTCCATCGCTCTATAGATGCATGCTTTGATTAATTAATAGGGGTACTTGTAAAAATTTATTTCTTTACAGTTTCATAAATTCTTTGAATAATTACTTTTTTCAGTACTTTAACGACGTTGCAAACTCTGAAGCGTTACGAGCCGTGCCTATTGAAGCGACTGAAGGTAAGCAACAATCTTTAGTTTTTTTATTGAAAGGATGTAGAGACAAAAAAGTTGGGTCGTGTTGAATAATTAAAGTGAGATAGAGGGAATAAGAGTATATCGGTATAATTGGAAATGAAAGGCTGAGATGTGAATGACATGTCAGGTCAAAACCTTCTTTCTTGTTACGGCTTCAATTACTCGAGTCAAGGTCCCATCCTCGATTTGATTCGAGTTGATTCAAGTTGATAGAACTTACACATTATTATTATAGGGAAAAGAGGTGTCGAGAGGTGTCTGTCACTCATCATCGCATCTCGCTCTCCTCTCAAACCTTTTAAGGGCGGCTGGGGATTTTTTTTTCTACCGCATGAATTTCTCCCTTAATTTCCGTTCTTTAAGTTACTAAAAGTGTCTGTTAAGGAATTTGTTCACGGTGCACTCGAATTTCCTGAGCGTGACTCAGGTGGATGGATGTGAGCCTTTTTCAAGACTCCCTGCATTACATTTGACTTTTTGAATCATTGTTAGATGCATACATTACATGCCCTGCTTTATTATTGTTGGTTTGGATTGGTGGAGGCATAACGAAATTTTTGACGGCTACCATCATTTGTCATGTAACTTAACCGAATTCCCATTTTTCACTCTCGCTTATTATGTACGTGAAATAAAAGTTTATAGTACGTGATGGGATGCTGAGTAAATCTTTCCCACCAGCACCATCATCTTCATCAAAAAAAATCTTTTAAAACTAGAAACCAACTATAATTTGCACTCGATTTGCAACTTGGTTTCTGCCATTGCTCTTTTTTAATCCGGTTATCTATGGTTGAGTTAGATAGCCTTAAACGCTTTTGATTCGCTACAGTTGTTCGCTTTTTATTCAAAAGTGGCTTACCCATAAATGGCTAAAGCTTCAAGTGCATTGCCTTATTGGTTTAGTCAACTAGAACGAAACGTTAGAACAATATAATTTTAGGAATATAATTTTTCATTCTAAAACCTCTTATGTTTATATGTGTGTAAGGCTTAGAAATTTTCGTTGAGGAGCAGCAACAGGCACCCTTGACTTTGGGTTTTTCAGTGACCTATGTTGCCCTTGGGTATGATTAATGATATATCATGTCATAATTCATATTTGACAGAAATCCATGCGTTTGCTTAGAATTAACCCCGAAAACACATCTTGACTTTACTTGTGCTTAGAAGGGAAAGTAGCTCAGTTCAATAGTTGCAATCCTATAATGGTCACTTACTAAATAATAGAAACAATTACAAAGTCCTCGTAGCCTCTCTTTTGTTATTTAACTCATCAAATTAATGGGCCATTAGTGGTTGATGATAGGAAACGAGTAGAAATTATAAAGAAAGTCTTGTATCATCTATAAGGATCTGTTGAAATTACACAACATGCCTTATTTTCATCCATTATCACATCTCTCTGGCTGTGCGTGATTTACTATCGATTCAAGTGCGAGTAGTTTTTGGGGACTGTTTTTTTTATTTTATCTTGATATATTAAGGGTTTTTCTTAAGAAATGTAGCAAAAGTTCCTATTAATTGAGATGCATTGGATTAGGTTGAATATTTCCACGTCTGAAGTTCACCCATCCTTGACATGACTTGCATATATTCTCTCAAGTATTTGTGCTCCACCAGTCAACCCAGCCTCTAGGAAATTTAATCATGGACATATCTCCTTTAACTTATTTTTAATCCCTCCAAGTGGTATAAAACCGCGGAGAACTTTTGCAACGAGTAAAATATCCTTGATTACCTTCATTTTTTACACGTAATTGAATGGAGTTGAAGGTCATTTTTGCATTATCTATGAGAATCAAATAATTTGTTGCTCGCACTCGAATAATTGCTTCGCTAATTACCTGTTTTTATAAAAGTTTGGCATTGGTTTTATAGACAGGGCTATGAAATGAAATGCCATTGAAGGCGTGTGGTTTTCATTCTTGTATCATTACTCAATGTTGTATTGAATGTTTGAGTCTATTTAAAGAAAGATGCTGAAAAGATACTTGATAAAGGTATGCTTGCATGGTTAAAGGATTTCATTCCTCCTTGGGTAGTTTATTTTTTGCTACATCTTTCCATCTGACTATAATATTATTAGTCTTAATTCCTTTGAAGTGTACAAGTATTTTAATAAATGCAAAGTGATGTTTTTAAGGTTGGTTGTCTTTGAATTCTTTAATACGGAGAAAGTTGTGGGTTTGAAAACAAATCTAATTTGTCTGGAGAAAAGTGGTGTTTTTAGAATGAATGTTGAAATTCATGATGACGAAGTAAAGGTGGATGACAATGGTGATGTGGCACAAGATAATAAAGGTGGCAAAGAATGGCGGTCATCAAGGCAGAAGGAGAATGAGTTTGTAAAACTTTTCAACTTTACAAACCAAACTCTGCTAATGAATGAATTTCCATGTATCATCATTATCAAGGGATTTTACAGAAAAAACTCTGCAGCCACACTGACCCGGTCACTTCGTACGTAAAGATGCCGTCATCGTTCCTTGTTTTAAGGAACTTAGGCCTTATTTTGCAACCTCAGCATGAGAAAGCTTAATAATACTATAATGAGAGGACAATTTAGTGTTTTCCCCATTACCCTAAAACCGTTAAATTTTTTTTTGCAAAATAAACATTCGGTTAAAATGATATAATATTATTTTTGTGTTGAAATTATGGAAAATTGTAGAAAATAATATTTTTAAGCTTAATCATCTCATAATAATAATAATAATAAATAACAATAATAATAATGGCGATGATAACTATTTAGTATGCCTGTTTCTTGTTTGAAACATTGTGAACAAATAATGGCATGCATGTGTGCATAATTTAAAATTTAACAAAAGAAGTTGCTCGCAAATTACTCACCAAAATAATGGTAAAAATTGTTAGTCAAATTATTACCGTGCAGCATATTGCATGTGTTGTTTAATTCCAATTTTCTAGAAAAATTCTCTTTTAAGTAATGAGGATGATACTGTAGAAGCCCCAAAAATATTATTGCTTATTGGAGTAATTTTCTATGTTGATTTGATAAGTGCTGTACAGGTACATGTGTATGTGTGAATTGCAAAAATTGTGACAGATATAATTGGATTTATTCCCTTTTCCGGTCATAGGTATTCATATTTAAATTGACAATAGCATTATTCTCAAGTGGAATGTCAACTCAATTCAAAGTGTCTGGAGTTAAAAATTAGGGCGTACAATAAAATATATAAAAATTGATAAAAGAATTTGACAACTCACTCAAAGGAAATGGTGCGGGTTTGGGTGTGTAGGATTTTATTGTAAAATTGAGTAGTCATATTCATGTGAATTATTATTGTCTTGGTTTCCTGGTTGGCAAATCTCATCAATTGTGTTTAATTTGGTTAACTTTCCCGTTAGACTGAAGAATAATATACGGGCGGACGGGGAGTGCATAAGTAAAGTATATTTACCTTTGTTGCTGTTCACCTGCCCCACTACTAATTTGTTGAATGATGGATGAGGGAGGACAAGTGGACATTTTTGACTCTACGAAAGGAATATAATGATCACTTGCTCACTTTTCCATTTCTCCACCAAGTCCAGGTCAAGTGCTATCACTTGAGATTCCATTTATATTTATTTAGCTATAGGGGGATGTGTGGGAAAGAAAACTTAGATCATAAGATCGTTTGTGCAAGTATTCATTATTTTATAGTTTTGTAATATTGGATGGGAAATGTTTCAGTGGCCGTGGTAAAAAAAATGTCTGCTCATCCTTTGATGGAAACAATGAGATAGGTCCCAACAATAGGAAGATGCAATCTCATTTTTATTTAAGTCTTAGGTCGTGCTGTTGTGGCTAATGAATTATAAACGTTGTATTTCTTGTAGGACAACTTTCCCTGGAATTTGAAACTAATGAGGTTGAGAATAGTGAGGCTAATAATAATCATAATAACAATAATAATAATACATGGCAAGAGGAAGATGAACCTCATACAACCTCTACTTCTCCTATCCAACTTACTGCTCTTGGTAAGCATACTTTTTTTCCCTTCTTCTTTTTTTTCGAGAATACTTTCTTTGGTGGTCATCAAAGGGCAAAAGCCATTGTTTCTTCATTCGAGATGGTTTGGTTGCCACCTACCTTTGGCGATTTGGAGAGAGAATGACAGAGCATAATTTGGTTATGATGCTCCCATCCATGGCTCAGCGGGGGTTTACGACGAAACCTTATTTTATTATGAAACCCTCTTAAGCATTTTAAATTTATGTCTGCTATCCCAATCTCGGATAAATTCCCTACAGCACCATGTGGTACTTGCCTGGTCCTTGGCTGTGTGGGATTCATTTCATTCCCCCAACGGCAAAGGTCTTCTGCCAAGTATTGAATAAAAGTAATCTTTAGATGAGGGTGCATTTATCTGAATTAAATAGTTTCTTCTTTTTGTTGTTTGTATTTATGCTCCAGTCTAACACAATTAATAAGAAACATGATCATCAGAGGAATCAAGGGTTGCATTAGAATCATCTGTAGAAAAGGACTTTTTAAGGGTATCCATAATCAAAGGATGCAAGTTTATTTAATTTATTAAAGAGATTTCATTGGTCTTCATGTTTAGCCACCCCTCTGAGCTCACCCTCCATTGTACTTCATTCATTGGAGGGATGGGGATGGTGGTGATTTCTTTTTACTATAGGCCTCCAAAGGTTTCTTGTCTTTTTTTAATGCCGATTTTTTAATACATCATACACCGTAGCTTGATGTATTTGTACCCCATGAGATAATTCATCTCAAACATCCCTTAAACCAGTGGGGAATTTATATAGTAAATGAGTAAAACAGAGATGAGATGTAGTTTTTTTTATGGATACACAACGGTCGTAGAGACAGCTTCACCCCCCTTTCTACTGAATGCAATTGTATCTTTTAGCTCAGCCCAACCCCTCATGACTCTCTGTCCTGATGGATGATAGTCTTTTACTTACATTACATTACATTACATCAACCACTTCAAGTCCACTTCTCACTTTAAGTCTCTCTCGCCTCGAAACCATCCTCTAGTGTGCTTTTACCAATGGATCATCATAAGGGCATAAGTTGATTGTTTATTATTATTAGTAGTAGTAGTTTTGTGTTTTGGTGATTGTTTTATTCGAATGTTTTTTACAAGAAAGTAGTGCCTGTTTAAAGGGATATATATTAATAGATAATTTGTGTTGTGAATTTGAAAATATTGAAACTGAGTTTTGTTCATCATCATCTACAAATCTTGATTGTTGATTAAATGGAGAGCCAAGTTTTTAGGTAAAACTTATTTACTTTTACTATTTATTGTAACAAAAACTGGTCATCAATGTTTTCAATGGTAAGTGGAAAATAGTGTCATGGTCGTGTTCTCTAATTTGTATTAATTCTTGAGATTTTCTCAGTATGAAAAATTTATTATTGTTTTTAATGATGCAAATGTATAAAAATGAAATGAAGTACAAGATGATATCATTACACACGTTAGTTTTATACAATGAAGAATGAATCGAGTGTCATTTGCATTATTCAATCTAACTGATATGTCATCTCAGTCTGTCACAATAGGACCCTCCCGAAATATAAAATTCAATCTCTTCAACAAATATGGAGTTCGTGATGAAATGGCTTTGTTTCAAATTTTATTTGGGGAAATGAGTGGCTTTGATTTTTGACATAATCTCTCAATCTCAGTTCTATTGTGGAATGGCATTTGACGTGATTAATATTCCATTTCTCCTTTTGTTGATTGTCATTGACAGAAGAAATCATCCCTTTTTGTGACTACTACTATAGCTTGAATTATTAAGACGTGAATTATTAGGCTGGGGCAAGTGTAGCATGTATAGTCCTTAGTCATTCTCATTTTCAATTGAGGATAATTGTAGTCAAGAAAAATCATTTTAATCAATGGAGCTTTTAATTGTGTGATATATTTATGACAGATGATTGGTGGGATTCTTCTGACAGTGGAGTTTTTGATACTTTGGAGTCGCCACATTCTCAAGCTTTATCTGGGGACATTTCGGATTCTCCTCATTCGGTGAGATCGACGCGGACATAACAAATTATGTTGTTTTTCAAAAAGAAATTAAATTGACGTGATATATTTCTTGCAAAATTTCTCCAGGATCCGATTGAGTTTGATGGTGATTCTAGCAGAGACGCCGACAATATGATACAAGCGGCATCAATTCATCCAAATGCTCGGCCCACTTCCCATCCAGCTCAACCAAGAGCTTTTCAGGTAATAAAATTCATTTTTCTTCTTCTTCACCAATTGCAAACGTACAAAATAGGTTTTGTGGTGTGTGCAAAGAAGCGAATCATTAAATATTTTGTACTTAAGAATAGAGGAAAAAAAGTTGTTTGAACTGGTCTATGTTTACTTTGCATTGATTGGCTATATCATGACGACTAACAATGACACGTTGATTTTTTTTACCTGTGTGCATAAAATAGCCCAAAATCACAAGAATTTAGTTTTCTATAAGTAAGACGGGTGAAATAGTTATTTGGAGCTTAATTAAAAAAGTGTCAAACCATTGTGGTAGTATCAGTTGTCAATTTTATTGCAACAGTAATCTTTTTGCTGATTCATCATTTGTCGATTTGTCCTCTTGAAAAATTTATACATTGAATAAGATCTTAGGATTGTAATCATAAAAATAAGTTAAATTATTTAAGAGGTAAAATGAGACTAATACACTGACATTCTCCATGAACGAGAAGAAGAGACTTTTGAGGAACTGTCATAATACACTTGAAATTTGACAAGGGCAACTCTTGATGAATCCATTAACTTCATGCTCAACAAGCGATTGTCTGAGATTTTGTAAAAATTAGTGAAAGTCACATAAGTGCGTGTTGTGATTTTGAAACGTCAAGAATGTCACATATATACATGTGCAGTATCCCACTTGATTGATAGAAGGGTACTTTTGTATAATTCTTTTACCAACTTTGTCCAGAGTAGTAGAATTAAGGTAGAAGATATAGAATGAGATTTAATTTATTTTTTCATCTCTCTCTCTCTCTCTCTCTCTCTTTCTATTTATCGTCAAGCCACCTGTTATCCAAACGCTTACAATAGATGGATGGATGGACGGTGATGATGATGATTCTCATCATTGTTCCTTGTCGTCTGTCCGTCTTGTTCATCACTATATGCCTGCATTCTTTTAAGCTTTTTATCCCAGTTCTTACTTCATGGATGAATGTTGTTATTATATGGGACGCTTTTGAGTTACCATTTTATAACGTGTATTGAGGTAGCAATCAGTTCTTAGTTTGCATAGTGTGCACTCACATCCCCAGCAGATTATTCACGGTGTTAGGAATTAAGATTATTACTAATTTTAGTTTTGAGACTTGTGATTCTAATATTCCAGTATCCTGTTGAATACATAATAATAAATGTTTCCTTTCTTGGGTTCAGTAAGTGATTAGTGAATAGTTGGCAGAAATAGAAATCTGAAATTAAGGAGATTTGGTTAACCAAACGTGATGTGTTTTCATGTTTGCACGATTTGTTTGCTTGTGTAAAGAAATTCTTTGCAGGAATGGGTCGGACAAAAGATGATTAATGTTGAATTGTTAACATTCATAGATGTTTACAATTAGTGTGTGTATGTCGTACAAAGGAAAACCATTAAGTCGGCTTCAAGAAGAGAAGGGTCACCCAAAAAGTCACATCGGTTTCACTCACCTACAACTCCTCTACCTGGCATGGCTAATGATTTATTGGTGAATTGCCCTACATTTCTTCTTAAAGGGTTCGAGAATGTGGGAGATTAGTAAATATTGTCTCCTGCAAAATAAGAAAAGTGACGGTGGAGGGAAAATTATAAAATTCCGTTAATTACACTCCCCTGTCATTATTTCACCGACTCTTTTAAAAGGATCTGGTCTGCTTTTTGTGTTCCACTCTTCTTTTTTAAGCATTTGATTTGTAAAAGATGGGGATTAAAAGCTCTGTTTTTATTTCCTTTTTTCTTTATACTCCATTGATATATGTTCCATTGATACATATTGGATTTGCAGTGCCAATTGTGTGGAACGAAACTGTATAAATGAATATCTTATGATTAATGAGATGAGGTTTTGTAGTGTGGTTGCGGTGGTCAATTGAAATTATCTTTCCATTTTGTTGTTGGTGAGTTTCTTAGTATTTTCACCTGATGCGGCATCTTAATGTTTTGCAACTCAAATGCACCACACGGTTGATTAAGTATTTTATTTAGTGTCAGTCAAACATTTTAATTTGATGACGAGATATTGACAGATTGAGACAAATGCAGACTGATTAATATTACGTTTACTCTACTTACCATACTTTCAAATTTATTTTATTTACTGGTATTATTTATTTTATTTATCAAATCAATACTTGTGAGTATAACACGGTTTTGATTTAGGTTCATCCTCGAATGCCTGCTGGTATATATCGAGGCAGTTCAGATCAACAACGTTTACATGAAATAGCAAACCTCTCGACTCTCTTTGGCTTTCAACAAAGTGGTCATGATGGGAGTGTCCTTGGACCCTCTTTACCTTATCCATTTGGTGCCCATCATCACATACATCATCATGGTGGACCACCCCTTCATCATCATCATCACCATTATCCTCCCCCTGCAGCCCCATATAACTCGGATACTGCTAGAAATGTCCTTCTTCAAAATGCTACCCTTCCAATTTCCGAAGTCGGATCGCCCTATTCATCAGTCAATATGGGTACATTTTATTATTTTTTATTTTTTTAAGGCTTTTCCCTTTAGAACCAGAGTGTTTTTAGGTATCATTAGTTTTATTACAAGGATAGTTGTGGTGGTGGGAATAATATAATAATGGATAAAAAATGAACGAGAAGGGAGAATTGGATTAATAGATTTAGCCCCATAGTTCCGTAGATGCATGTTTATATGGACGGGATTGTTCCAGCTGGCTAAAAAAAGAATATCGAAATGATATCAAAGAGAATAATTTAAAGCAGGTCCATTTGATGATGGAATTGATATGCATTGGTGGTAGACAGTGGATTGATGGTATGGCGTTGTCGCCACGTAATCGTAATCGATTCGTTCAGCTTGGATTTGGAACAAAAGAGTTGCGCATATTTGAAATGTTCCACGGTTGAAAGCGTGTCTACCCTCATTCATCCTGTGACTATATCTTGAATAAAAAGGGTAAAAAGTCGATGGAATGGAAAGAATTGATTAGGATACGCTCAAGTAGTCTCTCTCAGCTATAAAAGGATATGTCACAGATCAGCCCCCCCCCCTTGAAAGTCAATCATAAAGAAGAAAATAAAAAATGAACTTTGTATCAATCGCTTCTGTATACTTTTTAGGTCCGCCTCACACTATTAGTTCGGCTGTCGCATCCTCGATGCACTTGACCAACAGTAGCGACCCCATGGTTGATCCTTCTTCTACCCACTACAAGATGATTGAACCCTCTCATGACAGGGTCTACTATCAAGTGAGTCATTTATTGAAATTGAAATTAAACCAAAAATGGAATTCCCCAATGACCATATTATTATCCCATAATTACTCGAACGTTTTAACGCGTAGAAATGGAAAAAAATGATTTGTATAGAGGGAATGACAAGTTGTTGATGTTTCTTTGTTAAAATTAATTATGATTCGCTGTAAAAACGAACGCGTCGTGATGATGATGATGATGGACATAGTGTCATTGGGGAACTGGACTAATGAGCGAAAATATTTCAATGCTAAACATTTCTTTCTATTTTTGCAGAATGCTACCAACAACGCATCAACATCGTCTGAGATGAATAATCAGTCGACGGAAGGGTTTCTTTCATCAATTCTTCTCAATGATGATGACTTACAATTCATGGACATTGAAATGAATGAAGGTCGGCTTCTTACCATTCTTCCAGAATCGCAAGCAATTAACCATTACCTTAATTTGTTCGCTTTGGCACCTCAAGATTAATGGCAAACTATTTTTTGTGCCTAGTTTTTCTTGTCTACATCTTCGCGTTTGTTTATTTTACTTTAATTCAACACCCTTGTTTCGTAGCCAGGTGGACAATTAACTTGCCAAATATTTTTTTTAATTCTATTATTGTTAGCAGCATCATCATCACACATTTCAATTTTCTTGTGGTTTAATTTAGCTATGATTATACAATACATCACGACATACAAACACAAAGATTTTTAAATTTCTCATTAAAAAACTGGCAACCAGAGACAAGTTTCATACGTTGAAGATATAGTGGAAAATATCACTAATCAAACCAAAGTATCAATCATTATATAAATAGCAATTGCATACATTTTGATGGGACGTTGTTGTAGCGTAAGTAGCTATAAGCTCTAGATTGGAGATATAACTCATTTGGAATTGGATAATGAATAACTAAATAAACTGCAAAATTTAACATCCTTTAGCTATGGGGATATAAGTAATGCCACTAGGATTTTTTGATGATAAAGAGACTTGAAGGGAGTCGGAAGCATTATTATGTTTTTCAAAGTTTTGCATTACCACTTAACAAGCACATGTAAGGTGTATGATAAGAAATTACGCATTACTTATGAAAACACGAAACATTATCGTGATTGCAGAATCATAATTGAACACTACTGTTGTCTCAAATTATTTATATTTGACATGATGGCTTGAGGCAATCATTCTTAGGCAGCAATTAAGGAAAAACTCAATCATAATCCTATTTCCACGTGAATTAGTCCTCACTTTTAAGCTCAATGCTCATGGTCGCTGTTTAAAATGCGTATTCATTATTACAGGAATGTACTCTATGCGTATGTTGGATAATGGAACTACGACAAATTCTAATTCTGTTGGAGGTGCGACTGCTGCCATTCCACATGGACCAACGCCAAATCTTCCCAATGGATGTTCCTCAATGGGGGCTATGCAAGAAGATCGCATGGAGGCGTCAAGTGATAGTGCTGTTAGCTCTATGGGCTCAGAACGTGTACCTCCAATGACTGATCCGTCAGATAGCGAATGGGTGGACCCTCACAGTTCCCATGATTCTTCACCATACTCTATGGAATATTCTGGGTAGAATTGAATATTCTTTTATTGATTCATAATGTTGCAATGATTTTTTGTATGCAGTGGAAAATCACGAAGTGGTTACGATTACTATGTGAAAGATCGTGGTGCTCCAGTGGCTCAAAAGAAACATCACATGTTCGGAAAGCGATTCCAACAAGAACAAAATGGTTCAGAATATATGCTACCCCATCATCCACTTCCATATCCTTCTACTAGTGGAATCCAAGACTCTTTAGGAATGAAATATGGTTGTGGAGTAGAATTTGTCAGGCATCAAAATGGTATATTTGTCATTTGTTGTGTCCGTTAATACAGGATTTAATTTACTTATATTTTGTTCAGATCTTCGGTCAAATGGTGGTTTGGTATCATTGGACGGTGTTCACAATAATCACACCTACGCCCTGCCACCTACACACAATGATTCTCCTTTACTGCCCTTAAGTACTTTCAAAGCACCCAAACCTCCCTCTAAGGATAAATCTAAAAGTAAGTTCAAAATAATTCCATGTAGCGTATAACCAGTGTTACTGCAAGTAGTAGTGGTTGTTAGCACTATGGCATTGCTTGCTGTATAGGAATTAGTGATAGGAAAAATTTAATAATACAATTAGTGAATCAAGACTTGGATCGGTTTACAGAAGAAAGTATATCCCGTGATGAGAAAAAAGCAAGAGGATTAAATCTACCGATAAGTACGGATGACATAATCAACCTTCCGATGGATGAATTTAATGAGCGTCTATCAAAATATGACCTCTCTGAACCTCAACTTACCCTTATTCGAGATATTCGTCGTAGGGGAAAGAACAAGGTATAATAAAATCTAGTCACTGTATGTGTCTGTGGCTTGAAATTCTTGATTTCATTTTAGGTTGCTGCACAAAACTGTCGAAAGAGGAAGCTAGACCAAATCATTCAACTTGCTGATGAAGTACAAAGGATACGAGAAAGGAAACAGAATCTATTGAGAGAGCAACAAGAATTGGGTGGAAGGAGAAATGATCTCAAAGAGCGGTACTCACTGTTGTACGGCCATGTGATGCAGGTAACATCTGTTTTTTAAATATTTTGTGACATGCAGACTGATATTCGTTATTTTTTCATTTTATTATTAATTATTTGTACTTGTTTTTATTATCAGGGACTAAGAGATGCAGACGGTAATCCTTTGAACTGCTATGATTTCAGTCTACAACAAACAGGAGATGGAAATGTGAGTGTTGTCCCGAAGAATGTGAGTCATCCGTCAAATGGAGACAATAATCCTCCATCTCGTCGTGATAAATCCAAAGACGACTATAACAAAAAAGGGGCCTAACCAGTGGTCTGACCTCTCAAAATTCTGTGATCTCGTAGGATAATCAGTACTTACTGTCTGTATCGTGAATTTTAATTATGCTCTTTACATCGTGTCTCGTTTTCTATACCCTATTCAACTATACTTAACTTTACTATGTTCAAGGTGTAAAATTATACGCAGTTTGTTAAAAGCAATGTTACTGTATATGGTTGTTAATCCCGAGTGATGATAAAATCAAATGGTTTTAAAATCTAATATTATGCTCTTTGCAAGCTTTTATTGTTTTATTATATTTTCATCAAAAGGACGATGTCCAGTATCAAATTGCAGGCAGGTCAGAACGAAGTAAACAGCATGATTACAAGTGATTGATGTTCACAATAGGTCGGAGAGAGGGGTGGGTATTTTCAGAGTTTAGTTTCATTAACATCAGTTCATCAGCATCAGACAGACGGACAGACAGACAGACAGACGCATTCACGTCAAGCGCATGTAATAAAAGGTTTCCATGTAAACCTTTGGGGCAGTTTAAGAATTTTTCAGGAGGGAACATGATTCCCCGGTTTTTTTTTCATTCCAACTCCAGAGTTACGTGGAGAAGGTCATACAAATTTTTACTCTCCATTCTGAACTTCATTTTGGATAGGACTTTAAGGGGTCGTGGAATGGAGAACACTGTTCTAACAACAAAGGAGGAGGAAGATAAGCGACAGCTTTTGCACAAGCAGTACAACTCGGTAAGCCATTTTAGCAATTTTACTAAAATGTGAAAAAAGTACCATGTCAATGACCTTTTTTTTTTTTATTAAACGTCATTTTTTCCTTAACAGCTTTGGATGTCTAGAATCATACAAATGGGATGCATCAACACTGCATTACATTTGATCTTTGGTTTTCTTTTGATTGTCTGGATGCTTCTTCGGGATGCGGGGGGATCTTTGGTGGTGCTCAGCTACACGAACATGAGCATTGATTGCAGTCCACTTTTTGGAGTTTTTCGCCAAGCTGTGTCCAATTTTTGTAGCAAACATGTTGTTGGGATTATTGTGATATGCTTCTTACGAACTTGGATACTCGGGAGTTTTGTGACTGGTGAGGAACTTTATGGAAGGAGGATTTTATTAATTTTCTCCTCAGTTTGTGAACAAATTCCTACGACTACTTTTGCTTGGTGTGTTCATACGCTTGGGGGAAGGATTCCCAAAGCTTTTTTTTCCGCTACAGCACTGGGTTTCCTAAGTGCAGTTCTTGTCCATTGTTATTTGAGTTTGGTTGGAATGGGATTTCCTACAGAGGAGCCGAAAGAGGAGTGTACTTCGTTGTTGTAAGTGCGGCGGATGAGTTTGAAGGTTGTGTTGTAAATGTTGTTTAAATTATTATTAGTGGACCTTCCGAGTTTTGTTGGTGCGAACAATGCAAACTTGCCATTGGAATATCTGGCATTGTTGTTATGCTGTCATTTTATGCACAGTATTGGTATTTTGGTTTTGTGCTTGATTATCCATCGATCGAGATACCTTTAAATGAACGCGTGGCTCGGGCTCTTGGATGTGCTTGGAGGGACGTTGAAAGAAGAATGCAGATTATTGCTTGTGTTTTGTATGTCGTATATGCAGGAGGATGTAAGAAAAAAATAATTATCAGTTGAATAGGGTGATAATATTGATGTATTTAAGCTCTAATGTATATTACACATGTCGTTGCTTCCGGAAAGGACACACAGCACTTGGGATTTTGTTATAATATACCAATGATGGTTAACTTTGTCCTCTGGCCTTCCATATCGCTTTATTTTCATCGACTTTGTTGGCGACTAGTCGAAATTGCCTTGACTGAGGTGCGTATGTATCAGAATTTGTCATCACATACAAGCGAAACGTTTTTATTGATTGTTATGGCTTATTAGAGAATTGATCTTCCACTCAACTCTCGATATGCAACATCCACTGACATTATTGTATTAAGTGATGCAATGAAGTATGGGCCACCACATATGCGATACCTGAGCTTCTATGAATTCAACATGATGGCATCTGCTCCAGCAACTACACACGACATCAAACGATTTTTCATTCTTAGTCATCCTGGTAAGATACTGACACAGGACACTCTAAACACTTTCTCATATGGGCTTTAATCTCATAGGTGGTCATCCCCGAAATTGGTTGAGTGTTTTGAATACCAGTTTGGATTCGTTTCGTGCGTTAGGAGACAAACTAAAGGAATTTAAAGCCTCTCCTACTTCGGGTGAAGATGAACCATTACTCGTACTTGTCAATATCCTTGCTGACACTAAACCTGTTGTTTGGGGAATAAACGGAATTGTTGAAATTGCATGCCTCTCTTTGGATTATGACAGCCGAGGTGTGATTCAACGTGACATGCAACGACTTTTTTCAGGATTGCTTGAATTAAATGACGTATGAAATGGAATTCAAAAAATGTACTATACAATTGACAATTTTGTTATTATATTTTCAATAGATTCTACGAAGTGTGCCAAAACTTGAATATGGAAAATTAAGCGTATCACCCATCCAACCCAAAGATGTTAATTTCAGTTTACGTGAATTGGATGCCATCCTATGTTATGGAATTTCTCGTCTGTATCAAAAATTTTCTCCTTTTTTTGAGTAAGTGTAAATTTGCCTAATTTTTTACCCAAACATGATTTTCATGTCAATTATTTAATATTTTTTTAGTTACCTTCGAATTCCACCTCAGCAGCAGAAGAAAATACACATATTGGCCACAAGTAACAAATTCAAACTCAACTAAATCTACTGCATCAATCAACCAAAGCGAGCTAATAATGGAAATATTTATACTCTTTGTAAAACATCTCATATTTTTATATTCAAAACTATAATGATAACCAACTGTAAAATTATCCAAATTCTATGTCAGAGCAGTGTGAGGAATAGTTTCAAGATTGCCTGTTCAATGTTTGAAAACTATATATTAAAATAAATGGACTTAATGTGTCCGCTGCTATAAGATAATCATTTTTAAATAATCAATATTAGGATTATTATGTAATGATCGTTCATATCATCCATTGAGGGTAAAACAAGAATTTGTTTGACTATGGATGAATAAATGAAATAAGGATTCGGAGGGTCGCATCTTCATCTCTCTCCAGGAGGTCTGAGAGGATTACAACATACAAGCTTTGTACCTGTAGGATGATGAATCCTAAATTATAAACGGTAGAATGAACGATGTGAATTTTATTGAAGTGCGGCGATCATAGTTTATATGCATCAATACTTCTGTTTAGCGTAATTGACAATTTTTATTGTCCACCCTTTTATTCACTTCCTATGGACCATGTCGGGATATTAGAATTTGACTTTCATCCTCCTTGTTCCTTGATTCAGTTCATCATTTGGTGTGGTTCTTGTGATGATGAATAAGAAATGCTACCCTTGGTTAAAATCACACTCCACCCCATTAACCTTAAAGTGGTTGGAGTCTCAATATGAGGCAACAATGGGGGGATGCATTCCAAGATGTGATTTATACACAGGATATGTTTCTTGGTGTGCTAAAAATATGATGCAGCCTGTCACTGCCGCAAGTTTTGGAAAGGTGAGTATCAATCCAAATTCAACGAACAAAAAAGTTGGCCACAGATAATCAGGAAAACGTTTCCCACTCTTACAACAAGACGGTTGGGAACAAGGGGCCAATCCAAATATCATTATTATGGACTTTCTCTAAAGCTAAACAAGGAATGTTCAAGGTAAGAACAAATGGACGCAAATCCAACACAATTGTTCTTGCTGAATCCTGATTATTTTTATTTGTATCATTATTATTATTATTATTATTATTATTATTATTATTATTTTAGTAATTCAACAAACACTGTTCCATCCACCACTACAACTTTCATGGTAATCTCATATCAGTTTATTGTTTGCATAAGTCTACGTCATTCTCATCATTAGAGAACGTCTGAGAGCTGCTGGAATCAACATGCAAATAAATCCTGTGAACAACATTTGAGTGGAGAATACATGGATGATAAGAGGAGTACAATTGAGATTTTCAATAATAGCATTCAAAGAGATTTGGAAGTGGTAATTAAAATTAAGTATCATGCAACCTCTCCAATGTCATGATGTAATGCTATTATGATTTGATTAGAATTGTGCTTGTAAGGAACAGGACTTGAGGTACGAACCATTATTTCAACAATCCATCATACAAGTTGAGACAATAGAGCAAGAGGAACGAACATCTTTGAATAATCACCCTTGTTATCTAACTCAAACTTCATTGCATAACAATAATAATTATTCTCAAAGTGCGGGTCTCCTCATCTCACAACAACCACAATATTCCATCCCACAACTTCAAGAATTCACTACTTTTCAATAAGTTTGGATTGCGTGTTTGCATCATTTTTTGTAATATACGGAAATTTGGTTGATTGTCTAAAATACTGGAATGAGTGGATTTTAGTTGAAGTCAATTTTAAGAAGGAAATTGAGAAGATGAGAACGTGTGATTTCAGTCCGTTAAAATCTAGTATGTAACCAGATCATTAAAAAGCTTCTGTAACCTCAAACCCATCAACATATAGCATTCAATAAGTTTTAAAGTTTCATGCTTACCCTGTATTAAGTTACACCTACACAAATCTCAAATACTCTTCAATGATAAGACTTTGGCTGCTTCAAGTATTTAATCTGTCAGTTTCGGTTTGAGGATCAGCAAGAAGGGTTGCTTATGTAGTTCATCTCCTTCACCTTCAACTCCTATTTAGACTATACAATAAGATGAAGGGTGTTAGATGACAGTGGCCCTGATTTTGCAAGGGCTATCCAAACTCCTTGCAAAAAGAACGTTGGAGGAAGGGCCTGTGCTTCTAGAGATCCCTTCATAATAAATAATAATGGGAACTCTTGGGCTGTGCAAACAATTGACGATGATGATCTATCCAAAAAAGCCGTTGATCCAACTTGTCCCTGAAAGCACCAAGGAGCCTGAGGAGGGTCGACCCCTTGCTGCAATTCAAGAGGAGGAGGATGAGAGCCTCATCTTCATTGGAACTCCCAATAACAACAACAATCTACACAACAATCCCATCAACAATGAAAACAACAATAATTGGTGAGTTCGGAAAAGTCTCAACCTCTCCCCTCATCCCTTTTTTCTTGTATGTACTTTGTAGCCTCACTTCAAGGGTAGTTCAAAAGATATTAAATGCGTAAGTACTTGATTGAAGAATACAAAGCTATGATGATTATTTTCATGAACTTGAAGATATGATTGAGATGAGATGAATACATTGGGTTGGTGATGGTTTTTTTTGAGTGCGCCCATGTCATATGAGTGAGAAACCATCTGGTTGTCTACCTTCACCTCAACTCATCATACTAATCTAAGACGTAGTAGTAGAAGGAGGAGTATATGATTATTATATATTACATATTATTATTATTCTTCTACACTGCCACACCCAATACTTGATTTGAAAGGTGATAGGTGATAGGTGGGGGTGGTTTTACAAGCAATAAATCATCATAACATCAACTATTATACCTAGTCCTATATTGAACAAGAGGGGTGCTGTTGAACTTGCTTTATTATTAGTATAATTATTATAATAATAATAATAACAATATTAATTTAAAGGTATTGTTTTGAGGGAAGTTTTGTACATTTCATTTGTTGAAGAGGGACCTTAACGTTTGTTATTATTGTTCCAAGTAGAATGGAACAAGGTAGAAAGGACAACGTTGGAGCTGAAAGGAAACGAAGCGTTTCCGGAGGAGGATCAAGTTATGGTGGCAATGGAGGTGTAAGTGTTTTGATAGAATGTGGACCCTCACCAAGCCCTGTCCCTGCCTCCACAAATCAACAACCCATTGTTAAAATTGGGCATTACGTCCTAGGACAAACCTTGGGGACCGGAACGTTTGGAAAAGTTAAAAGTATGGCACATAATGTATTGTATTGTTCTAAAATGTTATTGATAGTTGGGGAACATCAGTTAACGGGTCATAAGGTTGCCGTCAAGATTTTAAATCGTAATAAACTAAAGAGTTTGGACGTTGTGAGCAAGATCCGAAGAGAAATTCAAAATTTAAAATTATTTCGTCATCCCCATATCATTAAATTGTAAGGGAGATGACATGATGAATTGGATTGTGTTTTGAATGAGGTGACTTTCTTAGGTATCAAGTTATAAGTACTCCATCAGATATATTTATGATCATGGAATACGTTTCGGGTGGGGAATTGTTTGAATATATTGTAAAGCAGGGGAAGGTATGGGAATTTGTCCATGTCAACAGGTTTTGACAAAGATGAGGACATGAAACTTGATCTTACTCTTATCATGTTGTTCCTCTTTCAGCTCAAGGAGCATGAAGCGAGAAGATTTTTTCAGCAAATTATTTCTGGTGTGGATTATTGCCATCGGCATATGATTGTGCACAGGGATTTGAAACCAGAAAATTTATTGGTAGACAAAAACCTTCATGTCAAAATTGCAGATTTTGGTAACATTTCTTCATTGATTTGAGTGGGGACTGATGATTCAAGTCTTGTAGGGCTTTCAAATATGATGACGGATGGAGATTTTCTCAGGACTAGTTGTGGTTCACCAAATTACGCAGCTCCTGAAGTTATTTCAGGAAAACTTTATGCTGGACCCGAAGTAGATATTTGGTCGTGTGGAGTCATTTTATATGCTTTATTATGTGGAACTTTGCCTTTTGATGATGAACATGTTCCAACACTCTTTCGGAAAATTAAATGTAGGATAATTGTTATGGCTGGTTGAGGAAAAGGCTGAACCTGAGAGTTGTTTTCTTTTGTAGCCGGGGTCTTTCCTTTGCCAGAATATTTGAACAAGTCAGTTGTGGGTCTTTTGTGTCATATGCTCCAAGTGGACCCTATGAAACGTGCTACAATTGAAGATATCAAGTAGGCTATTTATGAGATTGTTCGGAAGGTTTCAACAGATGTATAATGTAAATGAATTTGCAGGAAGCATGAGTGGTTTCAAAAAGATCTGCCGGCTTATCTTTTCCCATCTCCTGTTGATCAAGATACTTCTGTCGTAGATCCCGAAGCTGTGCACGAAGTCTGTGAGGTATGGCATGGGCTTTGTTGGCTATCATCTCAATTATTCCAATAATTATTTATTAATCGCTTTTTAAACCTCTTAATTAGAAATTTGGTGTGAGTGAAAATGAAGTTCATAATGCATTAATGAGTGGGGATCCACACGATCAACTTTCCATTGCCTATCATTTAATCATCGACAATCGAAGAATTGCTGACGAAGCTGCTAAAGCTGAACTTAAAGATTTTTACGTAGCTAGTAGCCCACCTCCAACAGCTTTCCCTTCAGATGGGGTACACAGTCCTATAAGACCACATCCTGAACGAATTGCTCGTAATTATTATTTTTTTTATTTCAAATGCAATTGAACATTAATTATTTCCAGCTCTTCGAGAGCGTGTGATAACATCAATTCCTAACAACACGGATCGACATAAGAACAGTGGGGTGAAGAGGGCAAAATGGCATTTGGGGATAAGATCTCAAAGTAAACCCCACGACATTATGAATGAGGTTTATCGTGCCATGAAATCTCTCGACTTTGTAAGTCACCCTTAATTCTTTTAACTATACTTGTGCCTCATATAAAAGAAACCTTTTCTTTTCAGGAATGGAAGATTGTCAATCCTTATCACGTTCGTGTACGACGAAAAAGTGCAAACAACACCAAACATTCAAAAATGTCTCTTCAACTTTATCAAGTTGATTATAAAAGTTACTTGCTTGATTTTAAAAGTCTTAGTTCCGAAGAACAAGAGAATCCCTATTCAAGTAAACTTCCAACTATTTCTTCATTCATTCATTTTCAAAACATTTGAATTTCACAGGTTCTGAAATGCTTCCTCAAACCGGTCGTAGTCATCACACGATGGAATTTTTTGAAATGTGTGCTGCTCTAATTACCCAATTGGCTCGGTAGAAGTCAAACCTAAAAGCTCGGTAGTTTACTTATATTTACTTACATTGTGCATTCATTATATTACATTGGTCTATATAAAATTGCTTTGATTCTGAAGACAAGGAAGGCTCATTTTACTGATGAAGCATATAACTAGTTATCTCTTTTGTTGTTGGAGACTAAGAGATTGGCAGAAATAAAAGTAATATCGCATGAAATCAGTGTCAAAACTTATGGAAATATGTACATACCTCTGTAATTTTTTTTATTTGTTTCATCTAATTTGATGCTAGGAGAATTCATGTTTCAGATTAATTATTAGCTACAAAATGCTGCAGAAGAATTCAAAGGCACTTCTTTATTCAACGTAAGGAATATAACAAAAAGATCAAAGAATATGAAAACAATGATTATGTCATGAATTGAGCGTTATCTCTATGTTTTGAGTACAAAAATATATTTAATTAGAAACAACAGCAAGACAAGCAAGAATATGGCTTCGTCACTGTATTATTGTCATATTCATTATTATTAAACAGTAATTATGGCATTTGAATTGAGTGGGATCTCCAAACCAAAAGTAGATCAAACCAACCACCACTTTCACTAAACTATTTTAAAGGGCAAGTATATATGTAGTTGAGGACGGACTCCAACTGATGTCAGAATAAATAATGATTGTGAACTACTAATTCAAGTACAAATATGATTGAAATGAACAACTGACACTGCCGTGTCAGTCAGTATCACATTGCTCAAAGGTTCATGTTCACTGTTCAATCTGCTTGTAGAGGTTCCAAATGTTGGTTGCTCCGTAAATCGTCTCATTCGCTTTTAAAGGAGCTTTGTTCTTTTTTGTTTGGGTGTGCCAAACATATATCTGATCAACAAAAATAAGTTTGTCAATCTTGTTTTGAGCCTAAGGTTTTAAGCTAAACAACATTTACCTTTGTGCAATTATCAGCCTTGGGTTCAATATCATTCAACGTTATATTAAGGGATTTAATAAATCCATCCTCTTCATAGCCAGCCGTAAATGGCATTTTCAAATTAGGACGCTACAAATTACAAAAAAATGTTTTGTATCTGTTGGGCATTACTAAATATGAGCCCTGTGTACCTGAAGGACCATTTCTACTGAGATTGCAAATCCTGCCATATCCACGGGGTATCTTCGACTTGCCACCCATCCATCATAGAAGCCCGTAACCTTTCCATTCTTATTAACTACTGGAGAGCTGATTCCAAAATTTGTAAGTAGTCCTACTGGCCACATCCCAATCCTCATCACTGACCTGATCTAGAGGACAACAAAGGATGAGAGCATTTAATGAATTTATTAGCAAATGTGTTGCATTCCTCCATGTCATCCTCTCTCTTTCTCTTTTGTAGAGAGAAGAGTTAATTAAATAGATGAGGGACTGGAATGTATATAGTGGAGCTAATTAAAAGGGATGAATCCGGACCCACGTATGTATGCAACTATATATTATAGAGCATTCATTTGTTGATGTACTTACTTCATCAAAGAGTCTGAGATCATAGGTGTTATCATCATCAGCAAAATAGACCACACCTCTTGCATCTACGTAATTTCGTCGAACCCACTCTATCCCCTTATTACGATTTGAAACACCACGAGCTTTGATTTTCTTCTTTTTATGTTCTGGAGGCATAGGAGCTGCAATTCCACAAGATTTCTTTTATAAATCTCATCATTATCATAATTTCCTCATTCCCATTTCCCAATAAATGTTATTTCCTCCCATTGTCAGAAACTATAGGAGATTCAAAAGCATTTCATTCATCTGTCTAAACTCTAACAATCCTTGTTCTCTCTGCATCCTGGGTGAAAGTTTGTAAAGAGACGGGGGCCATTAATTTGAGATGAACAAAAAAGATATTTTTGTACAAAGTCTCATCAAGGGAATTTTGTGAAGTGAATTGCCATCAGCATCCTTTCCTTTTTTCCCAAAAGTTACAAAAAAAAAGATTTATTCAACTTTCACAAAGAATTGTTCCTCAAGGAGAAAGATTAGGTTCTGCTGTATTGTACAACGTACAAAGGAGAGCTAATCGATGGGATTCAAGTGATGCTAACAAACTTCATCTTTTTATTTTTATACAATGAATCAAATTGTTGTTCTTTGTTCTTCATCTATATGTTCTGCTCTGAGCCTTACCTTTCATATGTACATATTTGAGCCTAGATCTTCTCAACAAGTCCCCAATTTTAGGGTTTAATTCCTCTGCATCCTCAATCAGAAGCCATGTGATGGAAGGGACGTGCATAAGGGTCTGTGCTAGTCTTGTGAGATCAGGTATCTGCTCTGGACGTTTGTAGGTGGGTGTGATAAAGTAGATCATGGGCAAGTTATTCTCTCCTGTGAATAAAAAGTATATGCTCATTTTCTATAAAAGGATTGTGGTGTGAGAGCTTTTCTCAAAATTGCTTTCTCTCTCTTTCCTATCACACCCACAATCCCATTTCCAAAAAAATGTACAAACTCCTCAAAACATGATGATGATGGGATGGAATCCAATCAAGTATAAGTCAAGTTATACACAATTCTAAACCTCAAACCTTTCCCTACCCATTCCACACTTCTTTTTGGTTTGGGAATACAAAAAAATCTATATTCTATTTACATCTTGTGGGGGGGGGGGGGCAGATGTTGCTGGAAGGCTTCCTTCCTCAATTACAAGTTTTCCACTCAGGCATCAAAACGAAATGATCCTTCTTCAAGTAAATTAAAGTGGGAATATGAGACAAAAGAAGGGCTCCTAAATAGCCTCCCCTTTCACCACAATCTCCCTCAATGCTGATATTATACTAGGGACTTGGAGTTTTTATGGAAAGAAAGGCAAAATGATGAATGACTCTTAGTTCTTGAGACTTTACAAACACGCTGCTGCCAAGATGGAAATTAGATGTTCTCCCCCCTCAAAAAGAAACAGAAATTGTACTTGCAGCACTTTTACATTGCTCCTACTCCTGAATCCCAATTGAGCAAGTTTTTGTATGATACCCAAAATTGTGAGAAAGGGACTTACTTATGGCTGCACATAGGGATGCATCCGTTCGTATGGACTCTAAGACACGTTCTGAAATGTTATTCACCACGCTCTCATCAATTTTAATGGAGAATGATCGAATATCTTCGGAATTGGGTCCAGCATTGTTCCCAGCTCCCGTAAATCCCTACAAAAAACGTCCAGTTGATGGTCTAAACTATTTTCTAAATGACGAACCTGCTGTTGTGGCTGATGGACGGTGAGAATTGTGAGCATTAGAAAAGTAAATCCAACAGATATGACAAGGACCAAAGACTTTGGACTCACTCCTCCCATCCTACTCTATCTTCTTCAAGTATCAAACTTTGTAGACAAAACTTTTCAGGTCCTCCTTTCAGTGAAAGGGAGCATCACCAAACGCTGTTCATCTTCTTCCTTGTTCCAAAATCTCAAAAGTAAACCCTGTGTTTGAAATTTAAGTTTGTGGATTAAGGTTGCTCCTCATTGTTGGGAAAGAAGGAAAAGTAGCTACGCTGTTACCACGATTCTCATTCTTCTCCATCATTTACAGAGGGAATGGGTAAGAAAAATGTATCAACGCACTGATTTATATGACAACTGATAAGATTACCACCTTGAGGGTAAAAGACTAACACACTGCTCAGCCACTTTCAACTGACAAAAACTGTTGAGCTCAAAAACTTTAAAGAATGGAACACATCTTGTAGCTAGCTGCTGAAAGGGTCAGTTGAATAAAATGAGACAAATTGCAGTTGTCAGATATAACCCAGTAAGCAAAGTTTAAAGTCAAGACAATGATGCTAAAGACACGCTTGGGGTACGGTGTGCATAATAGAATAATTCACCATGGTCATCAGAGCATCACTTTTATGAAACCAAGTTCAGTGACGCTCTAGTTTAAATTAAATGCAAACTCCAACTCACCTAAACTTGAGATTTATACATCATTTAATCCCTACTGGGAATTCTTAATTAAACAGTTGTACACAGTCTAACGGGGTTTCCGGTATTAAATAAGATGAGGATAATTCAAATCCACCCAATTATCACGCTGTCCCAGCACAGTCCTGCTGGAATCATTGAGCACTCAACTCAAACTTGGATCTAGCAGTTAACTACATGACAGGCATGTCCATCACGATCTCTAACAATTATATAATAATAGCAAGTCCAAGGCCACTATCCCAGCTTCCTCTTCAAACAATGTCAATTAAATATAATTGAATAAAATGTACAACTATTTATTTAGGGATGAGAATGAACATTAGCAACTTTCCAACCTACAAAAATATCTGCATCCACACTTTTGTTGTACCAACAGCAGAGGAGAGAGAGAGAGATAAAGGATGAAATTGATCCATTCCCTTTAAATATCAAATCTCATGATTCATGAAATTCAAACCTTTGATGTTTCATCTCCTCTCAAATGTCTCAAACATGTATAATGGAGAATTGGGATGATGAGGAGGAATTCTTGAGCTCCAACATTTTACAGATAAGTTGAAAAGGCTACAAGTGAGACATCGTACCAAATATGTAAGAGTGGAATAAGCTCCGTTGATAATCTATATCTCACTTCCTCCTCCTGAAAACGGCAACAATTCCGAGGAAACGCCCTCATTGTGGACTTGATATCCTTCTGTCAATCATCATACTTATTGTTTATGTTCAAATGTTCAAAACCTAATGCATTTTCTCTCTACGCTACTTTTCATGACGTGCCTCACGAAATTTGAGCCTGTAATTATGCCCACAGTTGACACTGACATTTGGAAATTATATTTACTCTCCACTTTGTCCTTTGCGGTCCCAGTCCCATGGGGGTTATAATCAAATACAATATCATCCTATGAAACACAAGAGTAGAGGAAATAAAAAGACTTGATCAATGGACTATATCTCATCTCTCTTCCTTACATGAGAAACATTCTTGTGATGGCAGGAATGCGTGAGTTAAAAGAATTCTTAAAATGACGCAGTGTGTTTGGTGCACTAAACAGAGGACTAGCTAATCATCCAAAAAATAAATCTCAGCTCCCACATCATCCATCCATTCAAATGATTATAAATGATGGGATTCCAACAAAGATTGAAACACATCGTTGCAGAGGCTGTAACTTCCAACCCCACACACCTGGACATTAGCTGAATACGACGGAGATGAAAAGTGTTGCCTTTCTCCGGGGTGAGAAAAACAATCAATAGTTTTGTTGTGTACTATGTACTACATGCAGGATGATGATGAATCAATAAAATTCTAGCTATTTACCTTTTTAATCCCGACCAACTATACTGAGGAGATGGAATGATATGTGGAAATGATCTTTCAGGGAATTGTTGATGATTGTTGATTTGTTGATGTGGTCAATTTTGGATCCTACTCCCCCCCTTCAAAACCTTTTGATTGAGTAACTCTGTATATAGTTGAAGGGGTTCGAGGATATGTGGACTCCCCTCTTTTGAGTCTTTTTCTTGCTTTGTTCTTCTTGTACCTTGATATTTGGATCTCCTCTTCTTGTGGAATGGAAAGAGAAACTGAAGAGAAAGAAGGGAAAGTTGGAAACTTTGTTCCGCTCCTGTACTCGGCACCAATAGCTCTCTCTACTGCCACTGCAAGTGTAAGTGCATCAACAGCTCATTGTACAACAATGTCATAAAATAAACATGGAAAGAGAAAATATATCAATTAAATACAATGTACAGCGGAGTTTGAATGCCTTATACAAAAATGACTCATTTCTAATATCCTTCATCCATCCATGGTACCTTTTTGAGGCTTGGGTGATTTGAATTAAACTTGCTAATTTATTTCAACTCCATTTCATGAGAGGATGCATTATAGTGTTGTATGAATAACGGAAATGGTTGGAAAGGATTTCATTCCAGTGACGGTAGGTCATAAATATGTAAATTATTGTAAATGTTGGGGTTGGGGGATTCAGGTTTTTAATTTATCAAGTATAGAAACTCAAGTTGAGTGTAGATACGTGAAACGATTTGCTGTTGTTCTTATTTTGTCTCGAAACTTTCACAGAACAGACCATTGTTTCAAAATGATGATGAAATCAGAGTACGCAACATGCAAGAATTGCAACATGAGTTGTTATTTGAAGAAATAACAACTCGTTAAAAAAACTAGTTATTAAAACAACCTGGGAAATATTGTATAAAATAGATAAAATAAAACAAATTAATTATTCGAACTTTTTTATTGACTTGAACAAATTGGATTGGACATCATAAAACACAAGTAATCACAGAAGCCCATCCTTACTAATGTTACAAAGATAGGAAAAACAAAATAATTTTGGAAGTAAACGAAACGAAAATATAATTTTGAGTTTTCACCACATAAAACGCTGGAGTTCTTCGTTTTCAGGCCACAGGAAGGTCTTGTATAAAAATATTTTGAATGTTACAGTATTAACTGTAACTGTAATCACAAATTCGAAAATAAGCTCTTTCCAAGATGGACTACGTAGGGGCATTCTTGCAAAGAGATAGGCTGGAATGAAGTATCTAAATTCCAATAACTGTTGGGGTACAAGTTGAATGAATGCCGAGACAAAAAGTGCAATTACATAAGACTTCATCCTGATTCCATTATTGTTTTCACCAATAAAGGACCATATAAAAACATAAACTGGAATAAGTAAATATCGATTGAATCTGTTGGATTGATAAAGTCTCTGCCAGACATAAAATGGATAATGTCTATTATCAGCCAACAGGTAGGGATGAGCAACAGTGTTGTAATGGACAGCCAAAGTCATTCCCACCAAAGGAACAATGAACAGGTATTTATAATTCCATACATGGGTTATGGAAGCTAAAAATCTTGAAAAGATGAATGAGGCAGAGAAGAATCCAAAAACTATGGTGAAATATCCAATTTGTGGAATATTGAGTGAAGCCTGATGAGCTGCTTTGTCTCCCAAAACGATCCCTTCATTCCAAACGACGAAAACAATGAAAGCAAAAATGCTGAGAATATATCCAAACAAGGAGGGTAATTGTTTCAACATCAATACAATAAATATTGCAGTGTTATGCTTCAGCTGCATAATGAGCCCATTTTGATTTCTTTGAACAGCCAAATCTAATGCAACAATCACTTTTTCCAATACACTCAATGTTATGATAAAACAATGAAATGCAACCCACACTACGTTTGTTTGTCTCGAAAAGATGGAGAAAGCACCTTGAAGAAATAATAAAAAAAATTACACAAGGTGAAATAAATCTAGTCCACTCACCAAACAGACTAGAAAGTCGATACTTTCGATAAAGATAGGATAAGTGCATCCCCAAGATCCACATTGTTCCAACTGCATCCGTATAAAATAAAAAGTTGAAAAAATACAAAACAGGGAACATTGAAACATTTATGGTGGCCATTGCGATTTTCCATGGGTCCTGTCCCTAAAATTGGAAACAATTAACAAACTAATAATTATTCCCCCTTCCGTCCAATCCCTTACTTTCATATGAATATTGAGTATTTTTCTAATAAGTTGAAAGTTAATTATTCCCACAATCATATTGAAAGTGCGTAAGTTTGCCAAACTACAAGGTTCACTAAATTTCCAAAACCATCCTAAAATTTGATAAGTAATTGATGCAGCCATGTATGTTCCAGGTAATGTTGTTATTTTTGGATCCCACTGTAAATAAAAATTGAGCAACATTAAAGTATTTTCCTCATTCCTTTTTAGTTTCACTTTTTATACCGTGTCATACGAGCCGTTGCAATAAGCTTGAGTTTGTGGAACATGAAACACCTCATCAAGATATGCTGTCTTCACAAGATTGTTCACATTATTCAAGAGAATAGAGGAGAAGGCTACAAAAAATCCCATGGCCCCATACCAAGCAAAAGGACTACTTAATGAATATGAGATGATTTCAGTCTCCTCCTCAAGGATGGGTTGAGCCATAATTCTGAAAAATACTACAATACAATTATCATAACCCTTCATCAAATATATTTTATTTTAATTTGAAACCAAACCCCCTTACCTCTTGAAGAAGAGAGGACAAAAAACGGAGGCTGATGATTCCAACTGCAGCACCAACAGCTGTTTTGCCGGTATCAATTTCCTCAAATGTGATTTCCACAATGTAAGACCAAGGAAGATGAGATGAAGACTAGGCAATGAGCACTTTGACACTAACGTTGTTGATCCTGCATCAAGGCCTTCAACCTCAACCCTCCAAGGAAAATATCAAAATGTGGATGAGAGACCATTTGAATTTTCTCAGCCGCCAAAAAAAAATAAAAAACTCAATAATACCTTGGCCTCCCAAATTTTGGGACTTCCTCCTCATTTTCCTTCTCATTCCAAAGGTATAATAATAATAATCAATAAGTTACACAAAAAGGTAAGTTGATACTTGAATAATATTTTGCATCCAACTTACAAAAATATTCCAAAGTTTGATAGAACAGACTTAAGGGTTATATGAGGAGAATGAGGAGGCTGCTTGATCCCCTTACAATGAAAAACCTTGTTGTAGCGTTTGGAGGAGGTGCTAGGGTTTTGGAATCTATTCCCTTAGCTAGAGGATGTAGTTTAGGAGGTGGACTTACAAGGATCAGAATGATTGAGCTAAGTTGCTCAATTCATACACAATCCTCAGGGTGGAAGGGATTTGACCAAGACAACGTCTTTAAAAGCCCTTTCTCAAAGTTCGTACAATAAAATGGAATTCCCAAGGGTTGGGATAATTTGGGGTTTTCAGGGATTTTGGAAAATATGAGAAAGTAGTTCCAGCCAATGTCCATGACAGGGAAAGAATCATTCCAGACCATATCCAAAAACCGGATTATTGGGCAACTGGATATCCAACGCTCAAGCGTGAGCCCAGAACTATTGAGATCAAAGGTTCAAAAGCTATTCTTCAAATGAAGAGAGCTTGTTCACTAGCTAAGAAAATCCTTAATGCGGCTGCTCAACAAGTGAAGGTGAAGAAGCTCAAAATATATTGGTGGTTTCATAAAATATATGTTGCTGCTTTTTTGGGCAAAAATAGGCAGGAATGACAACTGAAGATATTGATGATTTTGTTTTCCAATACACGATTGAGAACAATGGATACCCATCTCCACTGAACTATCAAGGATTTCCTAAATCTGTTTGTACTTCCGTTAATAATGTAGCTTGCCATGGAATACCGGATGACAGAGTTTTAATTGATGGGGATATTCTCAATATTGATGTTATGGTATGTATATATATGTAGATGGGCAGGGTGGAGTTATTGTTTAGCAACAAACTGTTAGTGCTATATCGACGGATTTCATGGAGACTGCTCTACAACTGTCATTGTTGGAAATACGGATGAAAAAGGGATAAAACTAGTGGAAGCTGCCAAAGCCTGTTTGGATCATGGAATAATGGTGTGTGGCCCTGGTGTACCGTTCCAAAGGATAGGTAATAGCAGAATAACAATACTCTGAGCGCTATGGTGGGATGATTCAACAATAGGATATGCGTGGTAAATTTAGGTCAAACTATTCAAGACGTTGCAGAGGAAAAGGGGTTTACGGTAGTGCCATGTTTTACGGGCCATGGAATAGGTCATCAGATACATGCTGCTCCGGATATCTATCATTATGGTATGTGGAGTGCTTTATATTGAGCTCTAAACCTTGTCTTGTTTTGTTTGAACCAAATAACTAAATACTTGGATTGATTGAAGTTTAAGGTGGTAGAAGTTATGCGTGTCTGCAACTAATGCGTCCTTATTTTTCTCTGCTTTTCATTCTTTTAGAAGCAATGTTATATAAAAGAAAATTGGATAAATCATTCATAGATTTCCCATACCCTGGGAAAATGGAGGTTGGAATGACGTTTACTATTGAACCCGTCCTTACTCAAGGAATGGAAAACATAATCATTTTGGAGGATGGGTAATCCATTTCTGTTCAATGCATTTGATTTGTATTCAAATGTATTTTTTTACATAAAGATGGACTGCTGTAACCCTTGACGGAGCAAGAACTGCTCAGTTCGAACATACTATACTCATCACGGATTACGGGGCTGAGGTTTTAACGCTTCACAAAGAAACATGATAATTGGATTTGGTTTTTAAAATTAATACAGTATAAAGTTAAATAAATTTGTAACTCAGTTTATTTAAACCAACTTCAAAAACATTAATATTGAATTTATTTTTGTTAACAGCATTATTAACCTCCAGCAGTCTGTATTTTATAATTCCCAAACATAAATAATTAAGAGATGGCCATTGGTAGGATCACAATACGATACGAAACAATTTATTTTTTGACCACATACTTGTTAAAGGGATGGTACGGTGCTAGATTTATGTCATTGTTTGACACAATTTTTGTTTCCCAATTTTTAGTTGACATTAGCCAATCTTCACAACGCATTATTTGGTCTTCAGTAACACTTTTTTCCATCCAACTCTGATGCCATTTTCCAAACGCCTCGTTCATTTTGGTAGATACTTTTTTGTGGCTCTAAAATGGAAAGCATTAAAATTAATTTTTTATTCAACATGTTTGCATATGTGTTGGAATCACTTACATTCTTGGCTTTTTTAAGCGAACCATCCAGGTAGAAATAATTTTCACTATTCACAACATACACCATTTTATAAGAATTTGGTTGGAACTTGCACTGCAAGTTTTCTCTGATCACGTAAGGAGACTTTGTAGCATTTCCTGCTTCTGCTCTTCGTTTTGCATTGGCTTCCAACTGCTTCTCAAGCCGTTCAGCTTCCTCAGGCGTACTAATAATAAAACAGTAAAAGTAATATTATTTCATAAATTTATCATGAATAATTGAAGTTACAACCTTACAACTAACAGTAACTTAAAAACAGCGAAATAAGAACAAAAATAATAAATGCATTATGTGACAGGATTGTGTAAACTTACACAGGATTATTGGTAACAAGGTAGTTTTTAGGTTGGGATGGCGCTTTTAGTTCACTAGCAAGTGTGGTACTTGAGGCAGGAGCTCTGGAAGAAGGGAGAGCTTGCTTAGCTAAGATACTAAAGTGCAAGAGAAAAATAAAGTGGAAAAGAAACAAAAATGAAAAATACTTACTCTAGCTCTTTTTGTACCATTTCAGAGCGCCTTTTAGAATTTCGTTCCAACATTTTTTCCAATTCGTCAGCCTCCTCAGGAGTACTAATAAAAGAAAAAAGGTAATCAATCAATATGTTGCGCATCGTAGAACAGTCCACAACAGATAAATTAAAAAAAAAACTTACACGGGAGTTAAGGTTTGACTTAACATGAATTTGGAAATGTTGTCCGGCTTTGACTTTTTCGGATTCGCAATTGGTATAACATATGTAGGTTCTTCTGTTTCTACTCCAAACATTTTTGACAGCTCAGGGGGATAGATTTTATTTGCATGAAATTTCTTCCCAATTTCGACATTTCGCGTGAGAAATACGGGTTTCACAAGCCCTTTAAGTTTACTGTCCATTCCAGTCACAGGATGATTAGTGTAGCTATCTACGTACGCAGACCATTTGGTAGTTTCTGCGATATTTTCATCCATGTTTGCCCCCTCAAGTAATTCCATCGTCATTCGAAATGCCTTATGGTACTGAAAATAAACAATATGAAACTTATTCAACATAACAGGTAAATTAATTGACAACTTACAAAAATAACTTTGTAGCAATTCTCTTCCGGGTCAATTTTCTCGGCTTGTTTTTGATAAATAATTTCAGCAGCAGCCCTTTCTTCAGCCGTTCCACAAGCTCCACCTGTGGCACCCTTTTTCTGAGCTTGGTTAAACAAATCCGTATATTTCAGACAGATTTCATCAGATACCAATGTCTGAAGCTGCAAAATAAATGAAGAACAAAATATAATTATTTGAGTGTGATGCAATGCTAATTCGACATTCTATTTTACATTTTTCATTCGTCTTTTATAATCTTACCTGACGGACAGCATTAGTAACAACTTTATCCATAGTATACGAAATGTAGGCATGAATACCGAAATGTTCTCGCAACATGTCTTCGTAAGCACTAGGCTCCATGTTCCCATCCAAAAGATTTTTTACCATATCCAAAAACGCTGGATAGTACTCACTTGGATCTAAAGCGTCTAAAAAAAGACATTGATTTGATGATGTTGGCTAAGGTGTTTAAATAAAGCAAATAAATAAAATACTTACTAGCGTTACGCATTCGTAAGGCAACGGCTGGAGTAACTTTGGCAGACTCGGTAATTTTTGCTTCTTCTGCCATCTTCTTGGCAGCATTTTCAAACATTCGTCCAAGTCGCTCGCAAAGAATTTGGTGAAGTCGAAGAAACACAAACCAAGTATTATTGACATAAAATAGCGTGTAGGATTCATCCTATAAAATTAGTCAACAATAAGCCATCGAAAAAACTTTTTTTTTCATGTATGAAAATTAAAAAAAATAAAAAAAGGATTTACCTGATCTTGATTGGGTACATGAATAACTCGAACTGGAGTGTCGTCGAGTTCCCATTTGGTATTGCTCCTTCCCCCGCCACCACTTTCCGTATGTCTTTTTCCACTTCGAGTATCTTTACTTGTAGATCCAGATCTTTGACGGGGACGGTTACCTTCAATTTGCTTTTGTTGAAAGACCCTTTTATAGGCCGTTCTCCGAGACTCGTTTGTAATGGCAATTTCAGACTTTTCTTCTTCCTCGTCTTTCTTGTTTTTGGCATTACCTCTCTTGGTGGAGCCTCGTTTGCTACCATTTCTGGGCATCCCATCCACAGGACTTTTTCTATCATCTTGATCCTCATTCGATCCTGCTTCATTCTCATCATCAGATAACTCCATCCGTGTATGCTTAAACAAGTCTGGTATGAAATGTTTCAAAATTTGTTTGATTTTTCGTTTGTCATCATTCTGGATTCCACTCTGTCTCCGAACATGGTGGAGCAAAAGGTTACAAGCATCGTCAAGAATTGAACGATCATTATACTGAAGAGTCAAATGAGGACCAGTTTGTACATCCAAACTTTCTTGCCTCTGTAATTGAAACATTTATTTTAAATCTGAAACATTAACATTCCTGTACAAGTTTATAATAAACTACCTCTTCAAGCATAGATTCAATTTCATTCATCAGCGCTTTTGACCGCAGCATCCTGATATCGGACTGCTTAAAAGTGAGACCCTGATGATCCAAAGATTTAAGATAAAACCGTTCAACTTGATCACGCCAAATCTTGTTGAAATTTCGTTGAGACTCTCTCCATTCTTCTTCTTTTAGCTTCAATCGTTTTAAAACAATTGGAATAGCCACAAAGGGTTGTTTTTTAAGTCCATCAATAATTTCGGAGGCCTTTTCTCCATAAACGCGTTTAACACTTCGCTGATGAACCACTGTAGATGTTCCTCCTAAACAATCGTCCAACTGAAATCTGGACAACTCATCGTTAGACATTCGAGCCATTTTCCTAGCCACGGCTTCAAATATCCGAATTGTATCGGCATTAGATTCAATAACAACATCCAACTACAAAGTTACGCACAAAATCATGAAGTCCCTGCATTAAATGAGGGCAGCTTAATTACCTCAAACCGTTCATCCTCACATCGACAAATGTATTCTTCATATTGTGTTTTCCTTGAGGTTACAAATGTAGAGTCCTCTGACCATGTTGGAAAGGATACCCAGACATCATTCAACACTTCCTTGCACAAAGCATTCCTTCCCGTGGATAATGGTGGAACATGATTTTTGGGAAGGGCACAATAACTTGCTCCCAAACGTTTGCACGTAGAAAAATCTGTGATAAACCATTAATTAATTTATATTAATTAATACCGTGTTGCAATAAACAAAATTAACTAGGTTCAAGCCAAAAAAAGCCAATAAAAGCCAACCCACGCCTCGCCACGGTTTCTATTCCTATATATCTCAATTTACCAATTGGAACAAGCTTGATGAAAACATCACGATAGTATTCTGGAGGAATAAAAGGCAACTTTGTATAAGGGCCCAACCCCTTGGGATTAGGGGGACTGGGCATATTGGGAAGTAGGATTTCACGATACATTGTGAAATAATAATAACGGCCAACCGAACAAAATGAGAAAGACGCCACCGGGAAATGGAATTTTAAAAGAATCCGGGAGTTTATAAAAAATCCGGGTAGTATGCAAATCTACGTATGTATTTTTTCTCACTTTTTGATATCCCATCAAAATTTAATTTAAGAATAGATTAGAGCCGGAATGAACCTTTCGGTAAGCAAAGTTGGTTATCTAACGTTCTAAGCTGATGAGAAATTAAGTAAAATTGACTTTGCCCATTGAAATGTATTATGTTTGGTCCTTTAAAAGCTACAGCTACAACAAGCAATATTGTAAAACACATAAAAATGCCAAACTTCGTACATTCTTCCCCAATTTCAATACATTGATCCTCTGGGACACGGTCTTGCTTCAAGATGGTTTGAGAGATGGGCTCATAATTTGAGCCTTGATTAGACCCTGTGACAAATTCCTTAAGCCAAGCAAACATTTCAGGGATTCCAGTAAAATGAGATTGGGCCATGTTGAGTAGTTCTTGACGAGTGAATAGGTTATGGTTGAAAAGCATCAAGGTTTTCATGATGTTTGCGTACACATCTGCTTTCACCATCCCTCTTAACTGTAAGGCAAAAACAAACAAATGTGAGTAATTGGACAATGAAATTTGGCCTTTTGATGAATATAATATTGTGAAATATATTTTGATACCTTGTCGAAAAATCCAAATTCTTGGAGTGTACCGTATTTTGCTGCCTCCGCCAATGAAATATCTCTAGAAGGAGCAGATAACTTTTGCTTTTTAGTGTTAACAGGATTGGATGCGGCTGCAGAGTTTCTTTTCTGAGCAGGTGGACCGGGTCTTGTAATTGTTGGCTGTGGGAGCGGAGCATTGTATTCACGTGGAGCAAGCTTAATTGATTTTTTTGGTTGTTCTATGGGCTTGATTTCCTGTGAAATAATATATTTTTTTCCAAAAGTAAAAGGGATGTGACTTACAATTGTAGTTTGATTAGATTCAGGTAAAAATTGACCAAATTCCTGCAAAAGATCATCTTGATGTTCAAATATTTTGGCTACTTGGGAGTAAACTTCATGCTCTGAAAGTTGTTTTCCAGGTAATCCTTCCTTCATATTCCTCTGCTCTTTTTGATAGGTGTGGAGTATATCCAAAAATTGCTTGTATTTATCTGGCTGACCACAAAAACGGTTCTAAAACATTAAATAATAGGACCAATCATTACAGAAGAACCGACCACATTTACCTTTATCTTGTTCACGTAATTAATTGCATGATTAAATTGTACAGGCTGGCTTTGCAAACTTGGAAAAGCATTTTGAACAAAAGGAGAGGAAAATGAATGTGTAAATGAAGAAGATGGTTCCACATTTTCAAAATTAGTTCCACTGGGTGTAACACTAACTGATGGAGTGGCCGTAAAATTACTCCCATGTGTTGTTGGTGGTGGTGAAATACTTCCATTTCCAATCCCCCACGAGATATTTCCAGTTCCACTACTTCTCTCATATCCTGATGGGATTTGGTGTGATGTTTGTGATGAAATTGGTCGTATTGAGACCCCAGTTGTTGCAGTATGTTGGATGATTTGTGTAGGTACACTTGGTTGTTGAATGGTCGTAGTTTGGATAGGTGGTGCAGAATTTGGCAAATGTGTTGATAACATATTAACATGTACAAAGCTAACACCCCCAACTCCATCAACAGTATATGATACTTGGGATCCCCCCTAAACAAAATAAAATGCATTCTCTCTATATTTCTCTCCGTACAATCTCAAACGTACCTGTTCATGTCGTTGAACTTCAATTTTATACCCGGGTGGTAAAAAGGTATTAAACCCCACGATAAGTTCTGGATGCCCTCTAAATAGATTTGAAACCCTTGAAATAACTCCAGGTGTGTCAATACTAAAAAAAGCAAGTTCGCCATTATTCCATCCAGCTCCCTTCAACCTTACCTTTGGGACTTGAATTCTTTCATAATATCCAAAAAATCATTGTACACTTGAGGTTGATTCCCAAATTTATACTTGACTTGATCCAAATAGTTGAGGGCATCTTCCACTTTTAAACGCTGCTAAAAGATATCCCTTCCTTTATTTGCATTGATGTTATTAGTTTGTGTGGTACCTCTGTTTGAGCAGGATGATCCCCACCCCCTCCTCCCACATCATGTGAAACATGTATAGAAACTTGACCCTGGTCAACTTCATGTTTAGCTTCATGTATTTTAGAGACTTGAATGGATATTTCATTGTCATGCCGCCCTCCTTGTGGACCTTGGTCATCTCCAACCACTCCCCCAACCCCACCAACACTAGACATCTTTCCCTCGCCTTTTTATAGCTTTATTATTTTTTTGTTTCTTGTAGCAGACTGTTATTTATTTAGATTTACTTTACACTATGGCTACGCAGGAATAATGCTACTCAAAAGGTGGAGCAAGAGAAGAAGAGGGAAAAATATGAAAAGGACCTCAGTACACATCCCTTTGATAGGCAGCCTCTCCAAACATGGGACAATGATGATCAACAAATCTTAATCTTCACATAGATATCTCAATCCACTATAAATGGGTGGGGGGGGGGGGGGGGTTGAGAAGGAATAAATGGATTAAAATTACAAAGGATATTAATGAAGGGAACTTTTATTTAGTTTAATGTGCTGATGAAGATAAGATGAATGAGGGAGGGTTGGGTCAATGGGTCTTTAAATCCCGCCCCCCCTTTGTGGGGGAGATGATTTTTTATCTATTTTTTATGGGGTAAATTGAGAGGATTTGAAGCGGGAAAATAAAAAAATGAGTTGTTGGCTATCTAAGAACTCTGCTGCTAATGATGAAGATGAGATTGGCGGAGAACAAAAATTAAACTAAATAATAAATAAGGGATTCCAGTATCCAGGGCCATCAAATGGGGCTTAATTGCAGTAATCTAAGTGATCTAGAGGAAAATGAATATCTTCAAAGGTTCGCAAGTGAGGAAACAATATCATCAAATGATCCGCTTTGGAATATATTATTTTCACACTCAATGAAACCTGTTTTTACAAAGTAAGATCAAATAGTATAAACGATGGAGATAAGGGGATAACTATTGTTGTAGGGATGAGAGTTTTCTTATGGATAATGCACTGGAGAATTTAAAAACAAAATTCCTAATGAACAATACACACACCAGGAATTTTGCAGCCTTGGTTAAAGTATTTATTTCAAGGGCGAAGGAATTGAAATCTTCAGTAGCGACGGGAGAGTGAGTAAAGTACAAATCAGAGAGGGAAGAGTTGTAATTTTGTAATTTTGATAAATTACAGTACAATGTTCATTTGGCAAGCTTACAATGCTTTATTTATGGTGAGGAATTTGTGCAAATACTTTGTGGAGACGATTGATGAGCCATCGTTTGTGAAACAATTTCAAACGGTGGATTCAAGTACGTTCCATTGTTGAGGAGTGAAGGATCATTTAATTTTCGAAATTTAGATAGTGAAGATGATTCAGATGGTGCTGTTTTGTTGGATGAAGGTGATGTTTTTGAAGCTTTGGTTGAAACATTGGTCAAAACGGTTGTAGAGTTGCCAGTACAGAGCAACACGTTTCTAGTACACTTGGAAGTCATTAATACACTTATTATACTGCTATCCTCGCAAATGTTTTGGGCAAAACCGGCATACAAATTGTTGCCCTATAGGTAATGCAAATTTGGAGGAGAATTTGATAAATTTTTAGTTTTCTAGAGTTATTATGCTTGGGTCACCTGCGTTTATGGCACCACAGCTAACACAAACTCTTTTGAAGCATTATATTGAACAAAGAGAACCTCCTTACTCTATTTGGCATAACGAAGAGTCGGGAAGCATTGTCATTGGAGTTGCAAGTGAGTATATTTGATACAAAAGACGTTGTTTGCTATTCTATCTAATTGTGCAAGGTGGGATTTGGAATATGTTAAGAAAAGGGGTGGGCCTTGGAAAATCGGATGATGTATTGGAAGGTCTGAAGCAGCATAATCTTGCTCATCAAAGCCTTTATCTTTTACTGATTTTAATAAACCATTGTACCAGTGGAGGAGGTGGTAACTTTTGTAATCCTTACAGAGAAGCAGTTGTCACATTTGCTAACGATGTCGGTATGTATGTGCTTGTTTCTACTTGCAATTTATATCTGTTGTTTATTTGCTGTATTGTTCTAAGCATTTTCTTGTATTCTTTAGCTGGAGATGATTTACTTGGGATCGAAGCACCATTGTTTAAATTAAATTATTGTAAGTTGTACGAAACAATTTGTGAACGAATTAACTTGGACGAGACGACATTGCTGCTGTATTTTTTGATTCATCGTAATAGTGCATTTAAATCTTACGTCATTGCTAGATCAGATATTGAATCACTGGTTCGTGGTTGTTTGCTTTTTTTGATTGCAGTAAAAACATGCATTTCAAATTTGTATGAATATAGGTGCTTCCCATTCTCAAAACCTTGTACAATGCCCCAACTAGTACATCGTATCACATATACATGTCCCTTATTGTCATGCTAATTCTCAGCGAAGATCAACTTTTTAATCAGCAAGTCCATGATATTGTAAGTGCTTCTGTTACGACATTTATGTCCTGCTTATTTCTTGTTTTAAATTTTTATTGCTGACTTTGAAGGTGCTAAAGTCGGTCAGCTGGTATACCGAAAGAAAAGTCAACGATATTTCTCTTGGAGGGCTCATAATTCTGGTCATTATAAGAACAATTCAATACAACATTCTCAAAATGAGGGACAAATATCTTCATACAAACTGTCTTGCTGCCTTAGCGAATATGTCATCAAAATTTCGGTCTCTACATCCATATGTCTCTCAAAGGATTATTAGTGTTTTTGAAACATTAGCAAAGCGTCACAGCAAATTATTAGATGGTCTAGCTAAGCAAACTGACATCAACAAATCCCAGTCAGAAAAGACTAGTGATATGGCAAGTCCTCACAAGTTAAATGGGCTTTCCGTTGATGGAACTGTTTTTATCAGGTTCAAGATATCAATGTTTTGGAAGAAGTTATTAGGATGCTTTTGGAAATTCTCAATTCTGTTTTTACACACCAACTTCCTCAAAACCGTCATCTTGTTTACACTCTATTGTACAAGAAAGATGCATTTGACGCATTTCGTGACTATGATGCAACACAAGACTTGACTTGCAATTTGGACATTGTAAGTAGTGCTTATCAATCAAATCACGACGAATCAATCTTAATCTTGGAAACTTCTAGGTGATTAAATATTTTACCAAAAAGATTGGTCCTGACAGGTACGAAAAACTATGTTTATGTTAATAAAAAAACATCCTTCTACTATTTACTCTTCTATTCAAATTATTAAGAATTATATTAAGAAAAATATCCTTAATTACATTTACAGTGCAGAACTTGCTGTATCTGAAGTAATGCAGAGGATTGAAGATGGAACTAGGCAATGGTCACCAGACATTTTGAGAGTAAGTTAAATTTTATTAAAAGTTCAATTAGGCCAATTTGTAGAGCTATTTACTACAAGTTATAATGCAGAAATTTCCTGACTTGAAGTTTCGCTACGTTGAAGAAGACCAACCTGAAAACTTTTTCATTCCATACGTTTGGTCACTCGTATACCGCAATTCAGGACTATACTGGTCTCCATTAAATTTATCATTATTCAGCCTTGATGGAGACTATGCATGAAAGTTGCATTTCGTTATTTCTTTTAATGTCCAATCCCTGACGAGATTTCCCATTCATGTGGTCAGTATTTTAACAAAGTGCTGTGTGGTCGGTAGTGTTGTTAAGAGAAAATAAACTAAGCTGCATCAGCAAACACTAAAGATTGCAATAATTTATTCAATAAAAGCTTCATTGATTGTTTATGTATATAGCACTTTGAAATTGATACATACTGATGATTACCAGGATCCGATCAGGATAATTAAAACTCTACATATTCCAAATATATAAATATAAAAAGACGGCCATAATAAAATGTACCTGTCCCAAAATACTTAAAAACATCCGGTTCTGTCGAATTTCAAAAGACAAAGAGGTAAGAGGTAGTCCCCTTTCACATTCTACAATCAAGTTTTGCAACAGTTAAAGTATTTTAGTGATGTTTACCACTGAACTAATATAATATTAAATGACACGAAATTAAAATCTATTTTATTACATGCGAAGGCGAACAACTGTACTAACGCTGTACAAATTTGCAGAAACTACCATTATTTTCTACACAATAATATTTTTGTAATCTATACTGCGCCTTGGAACTGCGAATGCGAAAAGATTCCGATATTATCACTCTCGTATTATAATAGCACACCAGTAGGGAAGATTTGGTATCCGGTAAAGTTTTTTTTTGGTTTAATATTCCAGTTGATGATAAACAAGGGGTTACAATCGTAATGAAAAAAATGACTATCAAAATGAGCAATAATTAGCAAATTTAAAGGAATGGAAATGATGTAATATGAAATGTCTTAAAAATAGGGAACGAGTGGAAAGCAAATATATAGAGATGAGCAGCAGCATTAAAATTGTTCATTTTCTTAAAACATTTAAGGTCCAGTTAGTCCAGTAGTATAAAAGTTATTATGTCTCTTCCAAAATGGTTGAAATTTATAAGATATGCGGATAAATTAAAATTGAATTGAAGCCATTGTTTGTTTCACTTAACCTAATACATATACAAGGAATAGGCATATGCATATGCATATACATATATATATATCTTTGTTTAGCACTCGTATTCATTCACTTGCACCCTACCCATATTTTGTTGTATGATTGTGTAAGGGCACCCGAAAGATTTCGTTTTAAAAGTTATAACGCATTCCGTAAATGCATTTTAGACATGTCACAATAAGGCTGCCGTAATGCTGCGCATTATAGTTGCCATAAAGAAACAGTGGCACGAAATGAAATTGTTCACAATATAACACAGCAACGACAATATCGCTGACGAGATCCTCCCACTGGCGGCGGTGGCGTCATGGGAGCAAAATATGCATGAACTTTAAGATTTGGTAGATGGTTCTGCGAAAAAAATAATCAAAGTTACTATTGCACTTTTGCATATTTCAATAAATTATTGAAACAATTGACACTATGCAAGAAAATACAACTCACCCGAAGACGGCGGATTCCAGCTCTAGTAATTAATTGACAGTCGTATAACTCAATTCTTTGTAAATTATGGCATGAGACTAAGTGTTCCAATGAGGCATCAGTGATTAAAGGACAATTATCCAGCTCCAAAATTGTTAAATGCTCAGCAGAACAAGGGGCCATTCCCAGCTGTCTAATCCCATCATCCGTAATGAGTTCACAATGTGAGAGGGTCTAAAAAGTTGGAAAAAATATGATCCAACGTTCAGTCATATCCTAATAATGGCAGTATAGTAATAACCCACCAACTGTTCTAAACGAGGACAACCCGCAGCGAGGTAGATCAACGTGCTATCCGTAATCAGAACACAATCTTCCAGGTCCATTTTTTCCAAATAATGGCAATTCTACCACAATAACATTCAACATTCAATTGAAATACAATTGTTAATATTTTCTAGGAAGCATACCCTAGACAATGCTTGAAATCCTGTATCCGTAAACTGAGAGCAGCCTGCCGCTTCAAAAGTACTCAATTTATGACAATGTTGAGCCAGCATGTTTAACGATGAGTCCGTAAGATTAGTACAACCAGTCACGCAAAGGTAATGCACATTTGGACAATTCTGTGCTAATTTCTGAATAGCTTCATCAGTGATGGACTAGATTTGTGTAATAAACTATATTGGTGAATCAATAATTCCTGCTACTCCTTACAGCTGCTCCATTGAGATTAAGAACTTCCAAAGAGTGGCAGAAATTTGCCAAATGCATCACAGAGTCATTGTCAATAAAAAGCCTTCCTTTAGCTATAAAGCTTCTTAATTTAATACAACCACGAGCAAGAGCCAGGACCCCTGCAGATAAAAAACTCCAATTAAAACATAACCATTTCCACTCCATACCTTTCTCAGTAATATTGTCACACCATGAAATATTTATATGTAGCAAGTTATGACACCCATCTGCCAAAGCTTTTAATGACTCATCCGTAATATTCGCACAAGACGCAAGCTCCAGCCGTTGTAATTTTTTCCCGTTTCTACTCAGACTTATACATGTTCTAAAGAAAGGAATGAACCTCAACTCAAATCCTTATCTAATCCTTCAACACATACGTGTCCGTTATCTGTTTACATTCTTCCAAATTTAATTCCTCAATATTATGACATTGTTGTGAAAATGTTTTCATAGCACTGTCCCCCACAGATTGACATCCTCTTAAACTAAGCTTCTTTAAAAACCCACCAGATCTTCTAGCAATATTTTCCACAACAGTTCCCTACAGCCACAAAAACCACAAATTAAGTACATACTTTTCATTTCTATGATGCTCCCAACTACGACCTACCTCTATGTCCGTTTGAAAATTAAAAAGATCAATCTTCTGCCAATTACTCCCATCCAATGCCAACAGATTCCAAGATTTTGAAACTTTAGCACACCTACATAATGAGATAACGTCCAAAAATGAGAAGATCCTCAAGAGCAACTCTTTCGGAAGTTTTTGGTTGATAAGAGCTTCATCCTCCATACATGGGCGATTTTTCTACAACCACAATCTACAAACCTCCTCCTCCTCCTGAGTCTGATGTAAACAACAACTTACTTGAATATTATTATATTGTGTATGTTTCATTTGTTTTTGTAGCCCCCCCTCCCCCCCCCACCACCTCCACCACCTCCTCTCACTTTCAATCAATTAACAAGACCAACAGGAAATGATGGGAGGAAGTGGGACCCTCAACAATCAATCTTCTTTTCACCATTTTATGTAATCCTAGAATTGTCTTGATCCAATCCTTAACATGAATTAACCATGGACAAAACGATGAGAAAAGACCACCACCATCATCATCATCATCACTCCACAATAGCAGAGAGAGGATTTTGCGTAATAAGTCCTACAAACAACTCAAGAAGCCCCAACTGCTCCATGGAGAGAGAGTCTCAAATCCAACAAAGATTTGTTCGTTGCTGTTGACAACCGTAGTCCTTGACAACCGTAGTCCTTTTTACTTGGTTACAGGAGAAGAGCCCTTTCAGTTGACTACAGTCCTTTCACCTGCGTGGTTGTGTCACTTTTTTTCCTGCGGAAGAAATTATTGGGGGAAAAAATGGAAAAATGGAAGGAAACAGGTAAGGGGTGAGGTAGAAGAAGGGTGAGATTAAATCCTTGTGAATCCTTCTAGCTTGTGGTGGGGGTGGGGATGATGAAAATGAAGAACAAAAGAGGGAACGTGTGGCTTTGAAGGAGGAGGAGGAGGATACTACCACACTTGTTGGAGATCAAGGGGAGGAGGAGGATGATGATGATGGAACTATTTTAGATGGAAATGTTGTAAAGGCCGGAGGCTTGAAGAGGTTTGAAGGTGGTCATAAGGTGGGGGAAGATGGGGTCATTGAAGTAAGTGCTTATGGTTGTGAGGGATATGAGGAGAGGGTTGAGCGTTGGAAGGCTCTCCTACCCGTCGTCCAGCAATTCTCTGAAGAATCATGGAACACATTGTATCTTCCTAATGTTCATAGAAATTGTGGATGTAGTGATTGCTCACCAATGCTTTCCTGGTACACGGTTCTTGGGAGATTCGATGTTTCCGTCCGCTTGAAGGAGTTTGAGTTTTGGAATGGACGAAATGATCTTCCCATTGAAGCATTTGTCTGCACGGAGGGAATCATTATGATCAGATTCAAGAAGAACTTTGCTCTCTGTATTTCAATGGATAAGAGTGTACGGCTGATGAACCAAAATAATAGGACGATTTTGGTCATTAATCCCAGCCTAAAGAAGGCAACTATGATTCATCCTACGGCTACTTTGGTCTGTAAACAAGGAAATGTTAATTGTTTTGTTAATGGGAAAGCTCCACATCTCGCTTCCAAGTTGGTTTCAATTCACAAGGGAATCATGTTCTTTACACATAGTAGCTGTGAAACTACTTATGCATTTGATGAGGGTGGAGTTCGAAAAGCCTTGAACAATTTGTCTTTGGATTTTGCAACGGATTTTGGAGCTGAGGTTTTTCGGGAGGGCGCTACCTCAATGATACGTGAAGAGCGGTATAAACAGGCAAGAGCTGCAATTGCACCCAGGAATGTTAAGACTTTCTGGGATTGTAAGAAAAATCAGCATTTTCACCTCACTATGTTGGGGATGCATATTGTTCAGACGCGTACGGGTGGCTTGAGGTAATTGGTTTTTATAATTTCAGCATCTGTCTAAATGCATGCAAATTTATTTTATTTAGAGTTACATTTGGAGAAAACCTTGTGAAAATTTCTCCTGTTGGTGAGGCTGTTACAATTGATTGTCCGTTTGTACATGCTACCGCGAGTGTTGGGCATAAGCAAATATCAACAAGGAATGAAGAATACAACGTTGGTCCTCATTTTTTCTTCAAGCAGGGTAACGATTACAAATTGTATAAGGATAAACAATTAGTGTTATTTAATGAAATTATAGGATTCCGAAGAATCCATTATGGTAATGAATGTCTCTCACTCCGTCACGGCAGGTATTCAACCCTGGTTGATTCAAATGGAACCGTGGAGTTGAATTAATACTTTTAATATTTTGCTCATTCTTTGCCAATTTAAGTCTACAGCAACTGGTTGTTATTAATTAGAAAATTTTAACTGTCCTCGTTCATGGATGTCAAATTCTTGTCTCTTAATCGCTAACCTTCAAGTGTCATGCTTGTTTATGTAAAAGTATCTTGTATATGATTGTCTCTTGATAAAACGTTTTTAAAATAAAACTGTTTCATTGTCTTATGTTTAACTAATGAGCTCGTCCTTCACGGGATTTTATTTTATTAGCAAAACAAGTTTAACTGGAATGCCAAATCAGAATTATTATGCATCACCTATTCTATCAATAGCCCAGTGGTCTTGCTCCGTGTCCAATTTATCAAAAATTGCAACTAGGAATGCGTAAGGTTTCTTTTCTTCAGAGTTGAAAGGTCCGTCGTTCATTGTTTTTTTGAAACTCTTTTTCTTTTTATCGTCCAACTACAATTTGCTTGTTTAGAACAAAAATTAGTTTTACTTGAAATCATACACCGAGGTAAAAGTCGGATGCAGAGTGAATGAAAAGTTCCTTCACTTGGGTGGAACGTCTCCTCAATTGAGCGAATGGCAACAAGAAAGATATTTGGGAAGATGTTGAAACTCCAATAAAAAATAAAGTAAGGCTCCATATTGCTCTGTCGACATTGGCATTTGCAACAAAGTTTGGAATACTCGCCAATATCCATTCTTTTACCAAAGCAGCCTCCTTTGATCGTCGCTTCGCTTTCTCAAATACCTATAAACGGTTTATTAAAGATATCACAACACTCCCTATTACTAATAAAAATTTACTTGGGCCAATGCTGGGGCAACTAATTCTGGTCTTGTCTGAGGCGGAGATAAGAACTCCGCAATAACACGATTTAAAATTTCTGATGGGGGCAGAAAATCCGTGATTATCAGAGGTAATACTTTAGAAGTGATTTGGTTACGACATTTTGTTTTTGCTCTCAACCTAATGATAATATAATCATAAAACATGTAACTTGACTATGTGGTGTTAAATAAAATATATTACTGTTGAAATAAAACATCAGAACGCTCGGCAATTGGCATTAAAACTTCAGGATCAAGGTCTGATTTATCAATACAATCTCCAAAATCTGTTAAAATCACACGATTCCATAAAAGTTTAAAAATTCAAATAAAATTTACTTACCATCGTAGAATATTGTAAGATATAACTTTAACGTTTGGAAAAATATGCAAGAATTGGGCGTGGATAAAGTTTCTAAAGTGACCTTTACAATAGTTTTCCTTACATCCGCTTTCATTGCTCCCATTTGAACCTTTAATCTAAGTCCCTATAAATAAATTTATGTAGGAAAACGCAATTAAATCATTATAAAATATGCAAGTACTAACTTTTAAAACCAATAGTCTCACAGAAACATAGACTTTGTTTAAAGGACTCAACACTGTAAGAATATTTCGTAGTGCCTCTTGTTCAAATTCAGGTACAATTAAACGATCTGTTGGGCAATGAATCCAAATAAACAAAACCAGCATCCACACTTTAAGACAATGAGCTTCAGAGTCAATTCCCCTAAACATGCAAATATTAATTCATTTCAAAACCTTGCCAGTTTGACATGAAGAATGCTTCAAATCTCTTTACATTTCGTCCAGTTTTGTACACTTTAATAGATAGGGCAGAACAGTATTGATGATGGGAATACAATCTGGATGACTTTGTAGATAGGTCAAAGCACAGTCAATGTGCACATTGCAAATATTTACGGCACTATTATTGAGTGCAGTTTCTAATATTTGTGAAAGATTTGCAACTGCATCAGGTCCCTAGTCAATATAAATAATAGGTATGAAATTATCGAAGGAGCGGATCAAATAATAATACCTTACCAAAGAAAGCTTCGAAGCAGAGTAGAAGATTCCATAATTTAAATGGGGCCAAAGAATTTCATCTTCTTTGTCAAAACTTTTTGGAACTTCCACAAGTGTCTCGTACATCCAAGTGTGTTGAGAAACATCTTCAAAATACTCAGCCATTACTACAATGCTTTGTATCACTTCACTTAACAGAAACAATGGCATTTTCCCCTGCGTTTGGTTTGTGATTATTTTTAATTGAATAGATAATGACATCCATACCTGAGGATTTTGCAACCATTGTGTGTACAGGTCGGTTAAAAAACGAATGCACGAGTTGACATCAACATTGTGCTGATTTTCAAAAGTTTTAGTTGACATTGACGCTCTACAAAATAAAACAATGTTTGACGTAATCGTATTCTTTGTTGTTCAATAAATTTGTTGAATTCATACAAATGAGGGACATTGATGCTTTGACACAGCTTTGGTTCAACGTCTGCTAAGGCCAAGTCAATTTTGTCAGCTGCCATTTGCCTATAAATTTAAAATTAAAATTACTATTCAACCCAATTCATCCCATAGTCATCATAATAGTTAATTACAAAGCTTCCGATCCCCCTTTAAAAATGTAATTGATTTTTATAGATTGTTGCAGCATCATTGAAAGTGCTCTTAATCCTGTTGTTACTATCTGAAAATAAATTTTGCATTTCAAATATTATTGCAAATTTTAAGTCAAATTACTGGAAGCTGAAAAGTTTCGTCCACATAAAGATTGATAACGGAAAGAAATACTACCCAATTTTCTTCAAACTGAATTTTGCTTGCAACGCCTAGAAGATTTAATCTGCAAAAAATGGCTATACTTGTTAGCTATTTTACACAACAAAATACTGGACATACTTTGAAATATATTTCAATAGCATATCAACTTCATTTCGAAGGATATCCAGAGGAATTTGTTGAATTGGAGGAAATATTTGTGACTTGGTTAACTCCTGTGGTCTCCAACCAAGATGAAAAATTAAAATCCAACCATTCAAAAGCTCACACCTTCCTAGACCAGACACCACGTTTCTATTGTTATATTAGAATGAATTTAATTAAATTATCACAAAGATTGAACACTATAACCCAATTGATACATTGAGAAACATTATGATTTGATAGACAATAAAATTATTACCTAAAACCTAAGGATAGGTCTTGATCCAAAATAATCTTTCTTTGTCGAGTTAGTTCAATAAATTCTATAAGATGATACAGTTCGCTAAGAATTTTGACACACTCCTCGTTCATTCCTTCACATATTTCTAAAATACAGTTTGGAAATAACAAATAGGTTTTCCATTCCAAGTGAGGAAACATACATAAATAAAAGTAATAATACCTGATTCACTTTGATTGAAAGTAAAAGTTATATTTAGATCTGCCACAACTTTCCGCACAATTATTCCAAGAGATATAACACAAGAAAATATTGACTGGAAATTCTCTCGAACATCAAAAAAACTCAAGAAACTGGAGTCACACAAGGCTACGGCAGCAAAGTTTAAAAACACTCGAAGATCTTCAAAAGCGACACCGTCTTTTGTACAAGAATCAGCCACATACTGAACATAAAACAACCACTATTTAATTAACGAGTTGAAATTCAATAGAGCACAATGATTACCTCAAAGGACATTGAAAAGATTCCCGTTGGAATAAAATTGTTACAACATTCCTTGTAATCATTTATACCCAATTTAATTATCTTATTTTTCAGGTTTAGCATTTCTGTCAGAGCTGCCCACATATTGCTAATGTTCTTTCTTATAATTTGGGATGCAAATATAGAATTATGAAAGGTTTCCTACAATAACAAATTTGAATATAAATACAAAGACAGCAACCTGCTAATTCAAAACCTCTTTCGATCGTTGATATAAACTTTCCCATGAGTCCAATGTATCCACAATGAATTCCACCGAAGCAACAGCCAATGGCCACTTGTCGATTAGTGTAGGTCGTTGCTGTGATGTGTATAAATCCATTACATCAGCTTCCATGATGATTCCCTAATTAACAACAGCTATAAGATTATCAAACAAACAAATATTTTTTTGTCATACCGATCTATACGCCTGCTGTATATGACGAAAACAATGTTTCATCAAGGACATGTTGAAATTTGGAGAATTTAGTATAGTAGAAACTTGAGTGTACTTCATACAACTAAGCATTTTTGTCAGTGCTGATCCCTCGGTTTCATTTATATCTTCAGTGCACCACTGATAAACTAAAGCAGATCCATCGCGGCTTAGTTCTATCGTCTGCGAAGCAGTATGGTGTACATCAAACAAAACTTTCTTGGAAAGTGAAACTAGTCTT
>JAAOWG010000024.1:0-70556 GCA_036491945.1 Paranurophorus simplex
TGTACATATATAATCAACAATTAATTTTATTTAATTAGTTTCTGGGACTGTGCGATAATAAATCAAAATCAGTTTGTTTCATTATTCATGAATTTAAGCAGAGTTGCATAATCCTTCGTTTTGAAGACACCATTCTGGTTGCAACAGATCAGGTTGTAGACCTCGTTCAACCAAGCGTTGACGATTCGTCATCATCCGAAATTCTGCAGCGGACCAATCACTATCAGGATTTGTCCAAAGGCGCTCAGCAAGTGCTGCAGCTCTAGGCCAGATTTTAGCCTCAACTGAAGACCCATCCGTCTGTAACATGAAATACATGATAATATTACATATGTATTAGCTCATCGTTTCATTCTTTCATCAATGAATTTATTTATGTAAATATCACCTGTTCTGTCCACATTGCAACTTCCCCTCCTAAAATAAGACCTTTCTCCAATGCCTCATTTACGTCTTGTTGACTTGTAGAATTTTTGTATATCGCTACTGGACTATTGTCATAAATTTGCTGCCAACCTTTATAAGGAGAACACCAATTTGTTGGACCAACCCCAACCCATCCTCCAAAACCACAGTCTAAGTACATTGCATTGAAATTTGAGAAAATTACTCGGTAGTCGTTTTTAATTAGGAACGGAATGATTTCATCATTTCCTTCCGACCATATTTGAATTATGTAATCCTCCTTGTCCAAGAACTTCTTAATATGCTCCTTTGTAGTCAAATCAGACGTCCACATAATTGCACTCATGTTTTCATCTTTACTTTTGTATTTGAGGAGGCGATGTGCTAGAATGGTTGCATTTTCTCATATTTTATGAGATTTTATCAAAATACCCCGAGCTTGAAAATCTGCCCACAAGTGCAGAAAACTCTCTTGAGACAAGTCTTTCCCATTATTCTTGAGATGGTTTGTTATTTCTGGGGTGCTATTCCAGCACCCCATATTCACCTCGTCCCCACCCATGTGAAACAAGTCGTTGTCGAAAATGTCTAACATGTCTTGATAAACATCCCCTGAATCAAATTATGCTTTATCTATGTGAATGTTACATACTAAAAATAAGAGTATACCCAAAATTTGATACATGTTCTCATTAACTGGATTGAGTTCTACAAGAAATGGAAATGAATTGTATTTTTATGTTAAAATGACAATTTAAAAGTACATACGTCCGCATGGAGGTTCCACACAATATTTCTGCCATGGATGTTTGTTAATACATACTGCAAGATCTCCTTTTCCAGAGGATGGGCCCCACTGCCACCCGTTGCCTTCAAAATTAAGTTTTTAAGCCGTCAAAAAATTAAAATATTCTACCAACCAACATGGGCAGGTGCATCAAACTCAATGACAATTTTAACCTATTTTAAATTAATTGATTTGCAAATAATATTAAAGAATTCTTGTTCCACAATTTTACCCCACGAGTAGTAGCATATTCTTTTAACTTTTCCATGTCTTCAACTGTGTAAATCTTTTGGGGGCTGTAAGCACCATATTTTGTGAGCTAAACAAAATTAACAACAATGAAATATGCAGAATGTATGTATGTAGTTAGATACTACAAATATAATTAGAGACAAGAGTTACTTGTGGAACTGATTTTGAGTAAAAAGGGAAGGAATGAGTATCCGTTATATCTAAAAAAAATATTTAAATTTCATCAATTTGGAACAAAATTTTAAGAGAATGTGATTAAATACGCACGCCAGTGGAACATATTCAACTTATTATAACTTAATCCATCAATAAGTCGTTTAAGTTTTTCAATAGAAAAGTAACTCCTTGATGTATCCAGTACTACCCCACGGTACTGGAAGAAGGGTTTGTCTTGAATTAATGCTCTATCTACGACCTGTGTGTTTTCATAATTACTTTTTCCCTTCAAATTACCACATTTATTTATTTAAAATTAAACCTGAAATGCATTTATCGTATCATCATATGCAATAAGTTGACTAAACGTTTCCAATCCATGCCTAGCCCCAAAATAAGTGTTGGCATGAAGTGTAACAAGGACAGTAGTCTAAAGATGAAACAAATGATTTAAAATGTAAATATTTTCATTTTATGATTAAAGTATTACCCCATCATCTTGTTTCTGAACGGACAAAGTATAACCTTCATCTGTATTTAGGACTAATTTATCAAAAGGATGAGCAATTGCAATATTTATTTTAACAACGTTTTTTGATATTGAATCATTTGTTTTGCTTGCTGCATCTGTAAGGACTTCTTTTTCTTTATCTGGCTGAATATTCAATATTATACCATTTATGTATGAATGTGGGAGTTGAGAATAATACAAATATTGAGAGGTTACACATTGTTTACTTACTCTATAGAAATAATCCTTGAATATTTCAACAGCATCATTTAATAGCGCCCTGGTTTTCTCGGTAGGAGCTTCTAAACTTTCAAATGCAATTTTATTTATGTAAAACGGAACAAATCCTTTTCCAATTTCTGTCTGTAACCAAACATCGGCATTTCTCAATCATTTAAAAAATAAGAATTATATTCAACGTACTTTGGTAGACGGTTGAGGCCACAAACTTCCGTATTTTCCACAATTTAATTTGCAAACCTTTAAAGGGTATCCAACCTCTGGTAATGTTATTTCACTTGCATCAATTTTTGTGCATTGATTTTCTCTACAAACCCACGTCCAAGGTGAAGACTGAACACAACTGGAAAATAAAGTTAGTAGTGCTTTCGTTCACTCAAATTAATTATTAATATTACCCCAATGATGGTTTGGATAACGACAGAAAACAACTTATCAGTAAAAATTGTAATATTTGCTTCATATCCATGTTTCCTGTTGTAACGGAGCGGTCAAAAATATTGTAGAATAACCACCAACTAGGAAGTCTGACATATACCTGCGAATGTGATTATGACACAATTTATTGTAATTTATATTAATTCTAGCTACAATTTATTACATCAAGTTGGATACACATACTGAATTCTCAGCACGATCAAAGAAAGGGCTAAAATGATACAATATAAATCCTTGTGTCAATTTGTATATGTATGTAACTTAGAAATCTTTTATTTCATATTCCAAGCATGTTGGGTTTCATATTGACTAACAATAAAATTATTAGAAGGTTGTAAATAGATAAATTCAATAACTGTGACAAATCAAACAAAATGTTTGACAACAGTCTAAGACGGTGAATATTTTAAATGCATGTAAATGAATTTCATGAAATTTCAAATGATGCTTGAATATTACAGAAATTATTAATACGGCAAATGCAAGAATCGGACTTGGAATTAGTGGATTGCCTTGAATATCAAGGAGGTTCACTGTCCGAATCATTTCAACATCCAACGGGTGAACAACTGCTCATTTCTGTTCCCTTCAAACCAAATAACTTTTCAAGTTCTTCAAGCTACAACTTTGAACAACTACTTTGGATCATGATAAGTCATCTACTATGCATAATGTGTCTTCTTATTTGAAGAATGATTGATAAAAGATATTATTATAGATATTATTGTACAAATATTTTAATAGTATATAAGTACAATACTGAAATCTCGTGATTGTTGCATGATTTAAAATTTTGTTATTCTCATTACCCATGTAATGTAGGTTCCATTTACCTGAACATATTAAGATGACCACCACTTCCACCAACAACTATGAATTTCAGGTCGATGGCCAAAATCAAAAGCCGTGATATGAATGCAATACTGATAGCAAGGAGCATCGTCATATGTATTCATCTTGATTCAGTGTAATTACAAAACAACAATATAATCATGGAAAGGAAGCATTGTTTGCATTATATTTCCAACTTTTAACTCACCACACTCGTTTTTTACTTAGATTGCAGTTTCTTAACCATGACATGAGAGTATTAGACAAGATCGGCGAAAGGGCTAATAGTGTTTTAATTCATCAATCGTTTTTTTAATTCATCAATCATTTTGTCGAATGTTATCCTCAAAATCCCCCCCCCCCCCTAAAACAGTATACAGCAATAAATATCCAAATATCAAATGAATTAACAAAACCAATTTTGAATTGAAACAACAATCCATTGGAATAAAATTATGAATCATTATTATAAACTCGATTGTATGTATTTTGCAAAAAACAGACGCATCAAAAACCAGAATAAGAAAAACAAATTCAAAGAAATTAAGCATAACTGCACCAGCAATTTAGTAGCCATCTGATTATCATGAAGCGATAGGTCACATATTTTGTGAATGAGACAGCTTGGTTTTCATAGACGACCATTTGATCACAAGATTGCTTTAAACAGGTAAACTCTTTTGGGTTGTATCTGTATGCTTGTTTTTAATAATTTAAGAGAGGATTGTTAAGCTTTTACTGGAGGTATAAGGTGGCACTGTTAGAGTACCATTTGCCCAAAGTGCATGACCTGATAATCTCTTGGCAAAACCTGTTCTCGTTATTCATTCCTTTGGCTGCTTTCTGGCCAAAGCCACTAACTTTTGTCTCCAAGCATAGTTTATTAGCATTTAGATACAAAATTTCAAAATGGATAAGCTAAAATTTGTTATAATAATCGCAACCGTTGGGGTATTTGCATTAGTTTATTTCCCCACAAATTCCCAAGCTCAATCGTATTTTAGGTGAGTACCCTCTATTTAGAGATCAAAATGTAATTTACATTTCCCTTCAGAATGCCCTCACCATGGACCTTTGTCTGTAAAAATGGTACCTGTGCAAAAAAGCTAAGATCAGATTCCACAGTGATCCAATCTTTGGACACCTGCAGACTTCGTTGTGGACGATTTAGAGCAATTTGGCCTAGACCAACAGGTAGTTTTACAACCAAGACTCTTAAAACGTTTTAACTGTTGGAACTTTGGGATTTTGAAACAATTCTCTTTAAAATGTTGTTGCACTCAAACTATTGTTTCATGCTAAATAACGCAGCTTACAAGGGGTGGCATCATTTGGCATCTGGAAAAGTCAATGACTTGCCAAATACCGGTTTTTCCAGCAGCATCTTCTCATAACTTTAGTATCATGAAGTGAATATTTAATGGTTGGATTCAGATTAAAAACAAGATTTTGTAAAAGGAATATTTTCCAAGATCAGAAGAGATTAAATAATGTAATGCGAATATTCATCAATTCCTTTGTTTTCAGGGGATGTGGAACTAAGTCGTGTGGTTGTACCTTTTAAGCCCCAAAATCTTAGGATTCTTCCCGTTACTGCTCCAACAGACAGGATAAGAGAATTGCTCAATCGCGTAGTTCAAGACTTCCAAAGCAATGTGCTCCGAATGCATCCTAATTTTGAGGAAGGGGGAAAGAACCCATTTGATAAGCAATTTGACAATGTAATTGAAGGGACTGTTGTTCAAGTTCAGGTAAGATGCAACCCTTTTGGGGCACCTCAAGATTTACAACTTTTTAATTAACCCTAGGTTGTTGTTGATGACCCAGAAGAACGACTGACTTTGGAGACTTCAGAAGGGTATCGTATTGATATTGAGACTCAGGGTAATGTTGTCACAGCGGAAGTTCGAGGGGACACTTTTTTTGGAGCCAGACACGGTCTCGAAACGCTCAGTCAACTTATTGCCTACGATGAGCAGAGAGATACTGTTCAAATTATTTCTGCGGGGGCTGTGATCGACAGACCTCTTTTTGCATACCGTGGTCTTATGTTGGACACTTCAAGAAATTTCATTTCAATGAAATCCATGAAGAAAATTGTAGATGGGATGGCATACAACAAATTAAATACACTGCATTGGCGTGAGTTTCCAAATGTTTTATTCTTAATAATTGTTTACTTCATTTGATGTTGTTTATAGACATCACGGATTCCCATTCCTTCCCGTTTTATTCTCAAAGGGTTCCTCAACTCACGTTGTATGGGGCATACACTCCGGAAAAGATTTATTTCCCAGAAGCCATCAAAGATTTTGTGGAATATTCTCGTGTGAGGTAAGCAAATTTATGATGAATACATGTATTGCATGTTTGGAGGGTTGCAGAGGGGTTCGAGTCATACCTGAGCTTGACGCTCCATCCCACATTAGGTAAGATTAAATGCTTTGCTTTTTACAAACTGGGAATGGTGATGAATTTATTCAAACGTTTTAGTGGAGGATGGCAAGGACTTGAGAGAAGTAATGCTGTTCAACCAGGTAAATTGAGATAGTAAATTCTTTTGCTTTTGTGATGGGTAAAGATGAATTATTCGAATTCCAATTTACTTTCCTACATTTTAGGACCAAACACCATTCAACCAGCTCCAGTTTCAGTAACAAGCGGAGGTCCAATGGCTGTATGCGTTAATGCCGAACCATGGAATCAATTTTGCAGTGAGCCTCCATGTGGACAATTGAATCCAGTTAATGAACAGACCTACCTTGTTCTTGGGAAATTGTATCGAGATCTTTTGGGGGTGTTTGATACTGATGCATTCCACATGGGAGGAGATGATGTTAATTTTAACTGCTGGAATTCAAGTAAGGAAATTACGGATTTCTTGTCTGCTCAAAGAAGAAATAGAACGGAACGAGAATTCCTTCAATTGTGGGCAACATTCCAACGACGGGCTTACGTTGAATTAGTCCGAGCCGCAAGAGGAACTGAGTTGACGCCAATTGTTTGGGCTTCCAATCTCATGGTTCAAGAAAACATTGAAAACATTTTGGATCCAGAGAGATACATTATTCAATTCAGAAATAGTGGAAGGGATCGTTCTTTGGCTGCAATGTTGGACAAGGGCTATCGAATTGTTTTCTCAAACAGGGATGCATGGCAGTTTGATTGTGGTTTTGGTGATTGGGTAAAGGAAAAGCTGTACTGCAAATGTTGTATGCATGTTTATGAATGATTATCCCTTCGTAGATGGGAGAAGGCAGGGGTTCTTGTGGAGGATATAAGACTTGGCAACGCGTTTACGACAACAATCCACTCAGAGTTATTGCTCAGTTAAATACAACTGAAGAGATTGACTTACAACCTGGACAGATCATTGGAGGTGAAGCATCGTTATGGACGGAGCAAGTGGATGAGATGGGAATTGAAGCCAAAGTATGTTGTTTCAAAATTTAATTATAATAGGGTTGATTATAAAATATAAAAAATACGTTAAAGTTAAAATTTGGCCAATAAAAATAGATTTGGCCAAGGGGTGCAGCTTTGGCTGAAAGACTTTGGGCAAATCCATTCTCATCTTGGAGGTATGTTTATTTTGTTCCTGTTCCATTAGTGGACAGTAAGGATTACAATAATCTCCATAAATTTCAGGGATGCTGCTGATCGCCTCATTCACCATCGAGAGCGTCTAGTTAAGCGAGGAATTAATGCAGATAGACTGCAGCCAGAATGGTGTCTGCAAAATCAAGGACGCTGCTCAGCCAATTAAAATTAGAACAACTTGAAGGATTTTGACGGTAAAATATCAACATGAGGGGTCATAAATTAATAAAACAAGACAATTTTTTACCAACTCTGACTTACGAATTACGCTGAATTTTTTGTGGACGAAAGAATGATTTAATTATGCTAAAGTTTTTTAATGGCAAAGATTGAATGATTTTTGATCAGACGAGCTTTAATAATAATTGCTTTACATTATCTGTACTACATGGAGTTGCTTCATTATTATTACAATAAGCATATTTACATGGATTTCATTATGAGAATAACATAATAAAGACACTATTAATTCAAAAATATGTTCTAATATATATGTTAATTTGAGTTGTGGACAACGGATATATACCCTACGTCATCTATTTTAGTTAATCGTCACTGTCTATACACACAACATCGTCACCATCACTGCCGTCTTCTGCTTGTTGAAACTCAACATCATGAGCTTCTTCTTCTTCGTTTTCCTCTTCATCATAATCACTATAAGGTTCATTTTCATTCTCTCCCTCCTGATCTTCTTCTTCTTCCATTTCTTCTTCATCATCGTCCTCCTCATCTTCAGAATCATGGTCACTTTGACCTTCCACTTGAACCTGAACCATTTTACGATTGCTTGACTGAGTGTGAACTGTGACAATTTCACTAGACTCGGCTGTGCTTTGCTGACTGAAAGGGAGTTGACTGGTATCAGAAGGCTGAAATTGTCCTTGAGAAAACGCAATAGTAACGGTAGCAATAAATGCGGGGATTGAGCCTTCACGAATTAAAAATCGATCAATGTCGTCTCTAAAATTGTCTAGAATAGGCGTCTCCAGAAGCAGCATGCCCCCATTTTCAGCTTCCTGATGAAAATAACAAATTATTATTACTACAAAACCGTCCCATCAGTCATACTTGAAAAACAAGCTCATCTTCTTGTCCTCCAGAGCCAAAAGTACTTTGAAGTCGGAATTGAGACTGTGGCTCTCTAACTAAAATCACATGAAATCCGAATAATTTGCTGAGGGCAGTTTGGAGTTGTTGAGTTTCGTAGTCGTAGGCTTCTTTCAAAATATCATATTTTCTTTCTAATGTTCGAAGTTCTTCTTCCACAACTGCAATGAAAAGACATTAGGCAATTAGGTAGATGTTGTGTAATTAAAATGGGTTTATAAAATAAAGCTCTTACTTTTGTTTCCTTGCGTAAGCAGCGTGTCACTAGGACCAGCCATTGACCGATCTTGGAGTTGATTAATTTGATCTTTGAGTTTTTCATTTTCACAACAGAGCTCTTTAACCCTGTCGTCTAACGACAAAGATGATGGATTATTCCCAAAGGCAACTATTTTAATTCCTGTAGTGTCTCCGCCGGCTCCCATAGTCAGATTTCCAAATGTAGCATCCTGATATGCATTTCTCGCCTTTTCCAACCTAGAAGAGGTTGATAAAATTTCCTGTCCATACATTGTTCAAATAAAATCAACACTTACTCAGATCGTAGTTCTGAAATAAGAGAAATTCGTTTTTCACATTCATAACATTTGGTCTTTCTTGTGGCAGGATCGTTGTTGATTATTTCCTCGTATTCTTTTACAAGGTGCTCTAATTGGTCTACCCGAGCAATCAATGCGGAAAATTTTTCAGTTTTCAATTCAGTGGAAATGACACCTTCTAGCTCTTGCTCGTAAGATTCTTTTAATAATTTTAGTCCATCTCTATCCTATAGTATATTAGATCAATTTAATTTTCACAGACACAAAATAAAATGCAGCAGTAAACTAAATTGCTAACCTTTGTCACAAGCGATAGTCTTCTATGGAGTTGTTTGATTTCTGCCATCAGGTTTTCACACTCTACGTTTTTGACGTTTTCGATATTCTTCGCTGCAGTGCACTCTGACTGCAATTTAGTAATATCACGGTTCAGGCTGTCAACTCTGTATTAGAAAAAATAATTTAGAATCCATGTAACATGTAATAATTTGACAACTAATTAGATATATAATATGTTCGAGCTTGCAATGCCATTTCGCTTTAAATCTGTAAAGCGAGGGGTGAAGTTGCTCATTTAATGTTCGGCAATATAAAATCTAAATATCCATTACTTTAAATACATAGAGGAACATTGCCATATTCACTTTTAAAAAGTATTAAATAAAAAAATGTAATTACTTGCAACTTAAAGATGTATTGTCGTGTTTCATTTCAAACAGCTCATTTTGCATTTTGCTCAAATACATTCTAAACTTGTGTGGTGTATTGAGCTCTGGATTAATGTTTTGTGCAATGTCCATCCATTGACAATTCTTTTCTTTTAATGCATCCCTTTCTATTTCGATATCGTTTTTGAGTTTTGCAACACTTTTCAAATGTTTTAGTTCCGTCTCAAGTGAATAAATCTGCTCTTCTAATAAAAGTTCCTTATTCATAGAGCCTCTCAAGTATCCATTTTCTTCCGTAAGTCTTGCAAGCTCTTGCGCAATTGTTCTGTTTTCATTTTGCTCTTTCACATAAAGATTCTCATACTTTTTGATTTCATCTAGTAAAGATTGCTGAAGAGGTTCTCCTGCTGAGTTGGAAGCTTCAACCCTTTGTTCATCTTGCAATGGTTTGGAATGCAATTGCTGCAGTTCTGTCATGTACCTGTCAAGCTGAGTTTCCTTCAGAGCAAGTTGATCTTTTAAAATTTGGCATTCCAAAGACCATTTTTCACTTTCTTTTTCAGTCTCATGAGAGCTTGCAGACAATCTTTTAGCTAAATCAGACTGATTTATCTTGTCCTGTAGTCAAACATAAAATATTATTACTACCGTCAGTTAATTTCTTATTAATATTAAGAAAAACATTTCCTTCTTATGTACCTCTTCAATGTTTTGTTTCAATTGCATGGTTTCACACTCTAGTTCAGAAACCCTTTTCTCCAACGTCATAACTTTTTCGATATGGAGAACTGCTTGCTTACTAAGCTCATCTTGAAGTTTTTCCAACTTTTCAACTTTAAATCCATTATCCTTTTCTAATTCGTTTGCCTACAAACCCATTACCCTTATTAATCTTTGAATTTACGCATCTATGTCCAATAAAATTTACCTTTTCTAAAGCATCCCTACATTTTATCTTCATCTCACTCATAGATCTTTCATATTGCAAAGCCTTTTCACAACTTTCTGTTCTTAAATCCGACCTTTGTCTCTCCACCTTTGCAGTAAGGGTTCTTGCTTCAATAAGTTCGGCATTTGTTAATCTCAATAATTTCTGCAACTCACCTAAAACCAAACAAACAATTCCATTAAACCTGTAATTACGCAGCATTGCATTCTTACAAATCTTTTTAATGTGATCCTCCTCTTCTTCTCTGTCTTCAAAGGAAAATCTTTTTCTTTTAAAGGGTCCACTTCCCTCCCTTCCACCCTTCTCAATGCTGGAAGCAATTGAAAAGCTGGAGTTGGTGGGGCTGGTGAACGTTGTCGTCGTTGTAGGAAACGTTTTAGGGGGAGGAGGAGGTACAATTGTTGGAGGGGAATAAGCTTGAATAGTTTGATCATGAGGTTGTAGAAACGTTTCTTCTTCAAACCTTAATTGTTGTCTAATATTTAGTTGTGGTCGGGATACAGGGGATGGACCTGGGGATGGAGAGCCAAATAAGAAATCTCGATTACGCTGCGCCTGACGTCGCTCTAACGTCGCCAGATATTTCGTGATTGGAGTTTCTTTGTCCATTTTTATGTAAGGAATAAAGAAATTGTGTAGTTGATCAAGATAGAGCGGTGCTGTTGCAGCCGCCACGATGAGGGTGAATTGAGATTTTCTAACCAAACAACGCTATGAAAACGTTTGATATTTTTTCTGTGTTGTTTGACACATTTTAGCTTGTTTGTAAAAGTGTGATTAATCTACATTGTATTTTGGATGGATGACGGAATTTAGACACAATCAATGGATTGTTAAAGCAGCACGTTCAGCAGCTTAATTAAACATGAAATTCCATAAAAATTGAGATTATTTGGGATCAATTTAATTTAGATACAGCACGATTATTGTGTTGTATCCTTGCTTTTGTAATAAATGCATGTCTACTCGGTCCATGAATATTAAAGACGTTGAAGTAAAGAGCGTCTGAAGTGAATGAATAACTCCTTATTCAAGCCCTTGAATCATACTAAACCTAAAAATACTTCAAATTGTTTTTGCTTGTAGTTTACGGTTGTTGCAATCTGTTAACCAGTGTTAGAGTTATGAGAGGTGTGATTCGTTAAATATGCCAAATAAACAAGTTTTATGAGCAAAAATTTAAACAATATATTTATAATTCTTCTGTTGTTTACTTTTACAAGAATGCATGCAAACATACAAAGTCGAGGATTTTATCAAAGTGGAGCGAATTTAATTTTTATGAGGCGAGATTTGTGGAATAACGGCATAATAAAGCCTCTTCAAAAAAACAATTGGCATATGAGACAGACCTACAGAATGCTTGCCCCCTTATAAATATTTTGAGTTACAAATTGTTTGTTATACAATTATTGGTTTTTCCTTGAGACCCAATTATCGCTTTTTTCCTCATAGTAATCTTTACTCATTCCACAATGATATTTACATATATGTGTAGATTTGCACAACTTTCGACAATTTTAGTTTTCTGTAAACAACCCACCAATAATATTCAAGCTTATAATTGAAGAAGAATTGAGACTAATATAAATTAAGTGCAATTTCGTTTATTAATTTAATTTCCATCATAATTAAATCTCTAGTGTCTAGACTGTAAATACAGACTCTTAATTCTGTAAATATGAATGATGAACCTTGTTGCCATTTCAAAAGAGTTAGGCATCAATCTCTGAGAGTTTTTAAATACACAAGTAGAACTTGAGACAAAATAGTTTAAACGCGTTTCATGCACTATCAAATTTATCTTGACTGTATATCTTTTGGTGAGATGGATGGAATGGCACTTATGTTTTTCTGCTGTCTTTTGTTGCACGAATGAATCCAAAATCATTCCATATTTCATACAGCGTTTAAAGGGTCAGTTTTAAAGTTTTAAATCTCAACCGTTTAAAATGAATGGAACAGATAACAATTGAAGAGTAAGTAGCTACTTTCAGGTTCACTTTTGAAATTTGATTAGAAATCTAAAACCCTTATTTTCTGTAAAACTTACAAGGAGCTATTTCAGCTATTCAATATTGTAATAAATGTTATTCCGACTTCTTTTTATATTCCAAAAAATGAGTCAAATAGCAATTTTTTGTACGTTTTCTCACAATACTACAAATCCCTAATGATCGTTATAATAAAAGGTCAACACATTACAACGGGCGATTATTATTAAATGAGAAAATCGTTTAATTGAACATATCCGTTTGACATCGTTTTTTGCAATTTGTAAGGCAACCGTGAAATTGAGAAATCTAGACTTTAAAATACAGTTCAGTTTTGCTCATCTAGTGATCTAATAATTCCATTCCAATGAGATCTAATTTAATAAATGAAGTTACCACTTTAGAATCTAAAGAGCAAACATCGTATTTGCATATATCCTAAATCTAAGACACCCACGACCCACGTACATTACATATAAAAAATCATCCTTTACGAAATAGCACTAGTACTTTTATACTTTCTGATGTTGTAACACTTGGACGGATTCATCTCTCTGAATTCAAAATCTTGCTGCCATCACTTTTGAGTTTACTAAAGCCCAACCACTCAGTAGGAATTCCAAAGCAAACGAGTGCAGACCAGTTAAGGAGGCGAAGGAAGGTGAAGCGTTTGGGAATTGCTAATAAAATCATTGGAATGTCATTTCACTGCAGGTGGTGACAAACCTTTCTTTTGTGGGAGGACCAAGGCTTTTGATCAATTAAAAAGTGCCTTCTCTTGTGCAAAGTGGAATAAATATTTTGGAACAATACTTGTTAAAATAGAGGCACAATGATGAAAGAGGAAAATCATGGAAATGCCTCTGCATCCAGAGCCCCAGATCCAACAATCCAACGTAATTCAACAATACATACAACAACCTCAACCACATCCCCCGCAGTCTCATTAGACTGGATTAAATTGAATTTTCAATATTTCCTCAGCATTCCAGGGATATTGAAAATCATCCAGTTTGTAAGTTACTGTTGTTCTTTGCTGCAGAATTTAATGAGAGATATAAAAGCACATGATTGCAAATGATTATTCAGTTTCACTTCATCAGGCCAACAACCTGTGGGGTAGAAAGGGTTTTATATTCTGCATGTAAATCTTGTGCATTTATAATAGCCAAGTTTTTACCGTTCTCTGCGTTCATCATAATTAACATTTTTTTTATGATGTTGGCTCTCCATAAATATTTTGTGATAAAAAAAGCTTAATATAGGTGATTCAATCAGTTGCGTTTGAAGGGAAAAAGCTCAAAGGAACAAGAAGGTCTTAAACCCAATTGAATGTTTACTTTCAAGGATTTTAAAATTCCGTTTTTAAGAGCAAAGTGCATTTACGCATGAGATAAATGAAGTGAAACACATTAAAGCAGGATTTTTTATGCATTTCCGGAACGGATTTTTCACAGGCATGCATGCATACCATCCCCTGGTATTTCATAATTTTCAAGTTGCCACCCCCTTGACTTCCTCTTGTTTGAATGCAATTAAAGAAATGAATACTAAAAATAATACGCACAAATCAGAAATGACAGGATTATGATGGGAAACAGGAAATGACCTCGCCCAACACTTTGAATAATCTGTCTTCTTTTTAAATGTAATTGTAATTTGAGGCTAAAGATACTTTGTCACATTTCAGATCTTTGCAATACTTTGTATGGCCCTTGCAGCTCCTGCATATTCGGGTGGAACGCATTTCTTCTTATTTGTCGTCGTGACTACGTTTCTTATCACATCCTTCTGGATATGCATTTATTTCTTGAGTATAAGGGAGGCTCTGACGCTTCAGATTCCTTGGCTTTCTCTGGTATGTTTAAAACTAAAAACTATTTCCGGTTCAATTAATTACGGTATAATCAACTATGTAGGAATTTTATTACACAATTGGAGCAACTGTTCTCTATTTTTTTGCAATGATTGTTCAATTTGCTGTTGTCCCAGGAGCTGATCATGCTGGAGTTGCTGGTGCTGTAAGTTTTCCATTTTTAAGCTTCCTTAATAATTCAAGGATTAAAAGTTATTGATTATTTTTTCTTATACAGTTCTTTGGGCTGTTCAATACAATAGCGTATGCTGTGGGAGCGTTTTTCTTATTCAGGGAGTGGAGGCAGATTTCAGGGGGTTCCAACGTCCCTTAATTCGTTTAATAATTCATTTACATTTTTAAGTCTCAGGGAGCTTTTAGCTGAAAATAATGATATCTTATCTTGGATTCTTAAATACTACAGTGAATAATCAACTCTAATTATAAATGAGATTGTTTAAATCAAAAATTATTTACTTTTAAAACATGTTTATATGTAAGTAACAAGTATGTATTTGACGCAAGTTGTGCTATTTATTACTAAATATGGTCTCAGAATTTGATAGCAAAATATATAGAGAGCCTTGTAAATACTAGCACAAATAGATCACCATTAATTTTGACAAGCCAATCCAGCACTCGTACTCCTAAGAGCTGCTAATAAGTACATATTTATGTATATCATCCAGCTATATTTCACAAGTACGACAAGAATTTGTTGCTCTATTGTGCTTTTTACTTCCCCAACTTCGGATCGAATGGTACAATTTGTTGAGCTTTGAGTTTCTCGGCCTTGAAGAATCAGTATCATTATTATCTTGAGGATCTTGATATTGGTGTAAAATGACGGTTTTTGGAGCCATTGATGCAGCGGAATTATGATGCATATCGTTAGATCTATTCAAAGTGGACAAGTTAGGTGAGGACTTGATATTGAAAGGATCGCAAGCTACTTCTTGTTTTTTGGAAGCAAAAATAATCTTTACAAAATCAAAAAGTGTCATTGGACGTGGATTCTGTCTCATCCGACGCTGCTGTCGCAATATCTTCCGTCTCAGTTTTCTTTCCATTATATCCTTCCAAAACGGACTAGTCAAATCTCTCTCAACAAAAACGGTGTCGGAGGAAAATGATATGGATTTTTTTGAAAAATTCAGCTCCACACTATTTTGCTCAGAAGAATCTTCATCGGGGAAGTCATACTCACAGTTTTGAATCCCCATTGGAAAGGGAGTGTCTGAAATGAAGACATCAAATTGAGAAATTGTCGGCTTTCTTTCACAGTCTTGTTCCATAGAAGATTCTATGCCTTCCCATTGTTTTGGGTCTTTAATATTTTCCCCAACATGAAAGTAGTCCGTAGGAGTGTCCAACCCCATAGCACTTAACAACCTAAATTAAGAATTAAATAATTGGTGTACACAGAATCTTACAACAATTTGGATACTTTACCTTTAACCGAAGGTCGTTATATATTATTCGGTTATGTAGCTGTATTGCACAATATTTTGCACACCGCGGAGTTTACGCAGTAAGAATTTAGGTCAGTTTATTTTATTGTCACTATATATTCTATTGTTCTCCAATTATCCCCAATCACAGTACGTTGAATTGTTTAACCTACAATTTTGCAGCTATCACAACACAGTTTGTAAATGCTACTTTGATTTTTTTATCTTTCACAAATGTCTAATTGTTATAACGTATTGGAACAAAAATTTTCCCATGTAAATACCAATGTGAGTTTATACGATTGCATTGCAAATAACCAAATAAAATATCGCCAAGTGTAAATTGCATTAGTAATTGAGTTCTGCTTGTATAAAACGTTAGAAATCAATTGTAATCAAATGAGTGTGACACTAGATGAACTGCAACTACAAATGTATGTATATAATAGCAGCAATAGGCAGAGATTTTCCACGAATACCATTAAATATCGAATATCACCACGAGCAGAAGGTGCAATCCACACATATCTAAAATCCCTAAGCTTACAATAATGATCATAAAATTATATTGCACACAATGCTTTACTAAAAAATTGCCGTTACTTTAAAACTGTTGGGATTTTAAAACTCAAAGCGTTTTGCCACGTTGCGTTATGCTTTAAATGTTCTAATTGTGCACAATGCCAACTGGCAACTAACCACATGATAATTTCATAATGCACTTAATACAGAATATTATTAAAACTCGATGTACATAATCTTGAAACGAGTAAGCAATAAATCCTGATTAAAAATATTGTGACTTGAACAAAGAGGCACATTATAGTATGAATATTTTGAGATGAATCATGCAATACCGTACATATTGATGCATGATATCATGATCATGATAGTTGATGTCATTTTTAAGTTACCTTCATAATTGGCTTGTTTATTCTTTTTTAAATTTTCCTTAAATAAACAGGAAGCAATATTCCAATAGTGAAGCAACAAATTATATTTTCAGGACGAGTTTTGATACAAAACTAAAGTCTGAAGTGAAATCGTAAATTCATTCAGCATAATAATTATAAGCTTATAATCCTAAATTAATAAGAGTCCTATGACGCTTTTTACCAAAATATTTTTGGCGTTGTAACGATGTACATAAATATGTATATACTTTTTGCATAAATATATTCATACTCATTATTCATGATTCGTGTATTCTTGAACTGTCTAGGGGTAAATAACGGCTGCACTGTAGGTTTTTCACATGCTTATTTAAGTTGTCTTTTCTCGTAAACGTCGCTATGCATTTAGAACAGTTGAAAATATCAGTGTGTTGTGCGATATGCCGACTAAGGGAGCTTTTACGTGTAAATCCTTTGCCTGTGGATGGCATCAATTCAGTTAAACCCTTTAAGTAATCGATCTTACCGCAAATATGACAAAGATTGTCTACCGTCCCTCTTTGTTCTTCTTCACAATTGTATAATGCCGTTGCCTTTCGTTTTAGTTTCTTTCCAACTACGTTCTTGCTTTTTTTTGCCTCGCTAGAGCTCTTTACTGTTGCGCCTGTTGTTGCTGCATAACTCTCTTTCGATGCTTGGAGATGTTCTCGCAAGAAAGGATTGAATTGAGCTTGAAGTCTCTCTTCCAAACCTTCGGGTTTCTCTTTGTTCAACTCTTGCGTACCTTTTTTCAGCTCTGTTCTTTCTTTTTCTAAGAGTTTTAGCAATTCCTTCAATTCATCTCTGTCATTTCGGGCCAGCTCTGTTTCTTTCTCAGCTTTTTCTATAGCTTTGTTATATACTGCTTTCATCTGCTCTATAATTTCTGCCTGTGCTGTTGATTTTGCTTCTATTTCCAGTATTTCTCTTTTCAGTTTCATTATTTCTTTCTCTGCTTCTTGTAACTTTGTTTGCTTTTCCTCCTCGTGCTTCTCTTCTTCCTTTCGCTTCCTTTCCATCTGTACTATGTACTCGAAGAGATTCGGTTGTATTCTACTGTATTTCGATAAACAATTCGACTGCAGAATAATGTTTTGTGACTTGGGTTGGGGCTTTGACAAAGCTTCTAGAAATGTCGGCTTTGGATGCTGATCTTGGTAAAACAGACTTGATGTACAAATTAGATCTATATGAACATTTAAACCGCTTTCACTTTGCATGGAACAACCATATCCATAAGGGTCGATGAAATCACTACTTTTTGTATGACAAGTCTGTAAGTATTTAAAAGAAATTAGTAATTTACTATTTAGTTATTTACAAATTAAATGGCTGAAAAACGCTTACCTTAATATCTCTGACATTATTACTTCTAAAAGTGAAATGCTGCTCACGCAATGGAAACATGAATGGTTTATTTTCATCATGACTGATGATGTGGTCTCTAAATTAATTTAAAAAAATCAATTAAACTCTTCAACACCTAATTCTCTTACTGAGCATTTCTCCATCCAAAAAACGGTTTGTTGAAAATCAAACACTGATATTCGGCTTTGCTAACCCCCGGAAATATTGCAACTCGTCCTACATTAGCATTATACTCCTCTATTTGACCCTCCGACAACGTTGGAGCAAGATGTTTGACCTCAAACCTCTCCAAAGTACATTCCCTTGACTCTTCCTTCCTTTTCTTCACTTGTCTTATCGACATAGATCTAGCCATCCTGTTAACCTTAACTGGCATCCTTCTCTTATTTGAACGACGTGTTGTATTCGGATACGTTGCTCTACGATTCTTTACTTCATGACTATCCTTTCTCGATTTCGTTGTCGTTGATTTTTTCTGTTTCTTTGGTCGTTGTATTTCCTCCTCTTGATATGCCTCTTCTTTTTGATCTTCTAAAATCCTGGGACGTTTCCTCTTCCTCCAAACTTCCGGATCCTTAGGTGTTGGCATCCTTATTTCCAATGGATCAACAGACATCCCGTGCCCTTCACTTCTGTTATGCTCCTCCAAACCAGTTTTTGAACAATAGGCTTGTCCACAACAAAAATAAATCTCCCCGGTACAATGAAGTTTAAAGGGGACATTATCTGATATAAAAAATATATACATATAATTCCTCCTCCCCCCTCTACTCCTTACCCTCCACAGGATTAATTACAACTCTTCCAAAATATGATCTTGAATTAAATCCAACAAGGACTTCTTTAATTTGAACGGTATGCTCCATCCAACCCTCCATGTCCAGCTCCTTTAAACGTCAAATATCAAATGAAGTGGGAAGAATATTTTGTGGTTGACATTGACCAGTGGACAAATGAGCTTTCTTTTTTTGAATCAACTGGAAGTATTAAATCCTCAAGAAATGATTCCTGATTTGGGCTAACAATAGTGCATGCGGCATGCACAATGAGCCTATTGTTATGAAATATGTACAAAGCAATAATGGGGTAAACAAATGAATGTGGGCTTTGTTGCATTAACCTTAATATACTTTTAAGTTGGGTAAAGGGTGAGAACCCTTTTTCCAAGTTTAACCTCTTTGGATGGAATGAATAATTTACTGACTACTAGTGAGCATTTAAAACGTTTATTTTTTGTTAAAAACTGTGGACTCATCATTACAGAAGACACCGATTTGTCTACATAAGTCAGTCTACATAAATGTAAAATACAAAAGGTTTCACAATTTAATACATGTACAAGACAATATTATGCTGTTTGTCATACCGATTACCATGTCAGTGCCGAAAAGCGTTTCACATCCTTCACCATAAAAAATAATACTTTATATCATATCTAGTCAAAATTTCTGAAAACTAAATCCGAACCAAAATGAGGCCCTGTTGCACGTTATAAAAATCTGTTCTCTTTACATTTTTTAACTTGTACAATTATTATGCTCCATTACTACCTTCGTTTTCATTCACACAATTAATACACTTTAATATTAAGTATGATTAAGTACTTTATAAATAACGCATATGAAACATGATGTTTGATCACCACCAACCAATCTAATCAACACGGTTTCGATGATTTGGTTAGAAAAATTCACTGCTTATTCCCTCTGCACATATACCATGCATTTTTGACAAGATTAAAAAGTACAAATAGCACACCATTCATAAATGCATCCACAAATACCAAAACATTCTGTAACAAATCAAATATAAATACTGATGATGCGTAGGTAGTATGTTTAGTCATAGATTTATCAATGGCAACACAAATATTTCATAAAATTAGTGAATCCTCAAGTAACACACAATTTTTTAAAATCATTTGCAAATCCAATAAGAGAAAACAACAACATCTAAATTATAATCGCATAAATTATAACAAAACATGAGAGAGACTCTTTGTACGAAAATGAAATATCAATGTTGGATGTTTGTTTTTTTTTTAAAAAAACGTATTCAGATCACTTTGATAAATTAAAACTGTGAACTGTGAAATTATTCACTGAGACCAATCGAAATATGTCTGCAATATAAAATTATGCTACATTGCTATCAACAAAAAAACTAAATCAACGGAATCGTTGTAAAATTAAAGCTAAAGGCTTGTAGAGGTGTTTATAAAAGTTTAGCTATTACGTTCTTTCTAAATCACAGGTATCAGCAATTTCAGGGTGGTCAATTTCATCTACGATAGGTGTTGCCATCACTGGCGGTGTAGGATAATTTGATAGTGGTACGTTAGGTATAGATACTGAAATACCTATTGCTGTTGAAGAACCTGACGATGTGGATGGTGAATTAGCACATTCTTGAGTTGCAGTAAATAGCTGCTTGACCTCATCCCAAAAATCAACATTAAGTCTTGATTCAGGTATGAATGAAGAAAAAGACTCCTGGAATGTAAGTTTTGTTATTGAAGCATCACAGTATCGACGTGTGAGTGTGTTAGCATGTTAACAATGAACAAACCTGTAGCTTTTCAAACTTTCCACTTGATAAGTCATTAACATCCACTAAGTCTTTTTTATCCCTGTAAAACCTGATGAGAGAGCTCTGGAAAATTTAAATAAAACAATTAGAAATTTACAATTTATCAAGACAGTGTACCAATTCATGAAGTAGCTTTTTAAAGTCCAAATTACTAGATGAATACATTTCATAGTCTAAATGCATTGGTCTGCATGTGTCTACCGGACGGTTTTCAGGCGGTGGTAATATCCAGAAAAATTGAACTGGAGAAGTCCGTAAGTTCTCTTGATTTAAGTAACATAAAGGGGCTATAAAAGAAAGAAAAAATATCATATTCCTTGACTCTACACCTTATTTTGGGTAGCACAATAATTTGTCAATTACATATTATAACTCCAACACATGGAATGTATGATGATTCGGAGGTTCCTTTCATAGCTATCTGAAAATCTAGCTGTCGGGTTATGTCATCTTTAGATGGTTGAGGTGGCGCTCTATGGTGAGAATGGTACCATCCTACAACATCGTGCCCTGAATGTTGAATTTCCAGAGCAATTCTGTTTCTCTCAATATCGCAGTCATTTGAGGTAGAATTAGGCATAAGAACTTTACAAGGGTGGACTGTTTCCATTCTTAGGCCTATTAAGAAAAAAAATCATAATTTTGAAAACAAAGCTAAATGGACTTACAATTTTGATCGTTGTCCCATCGCCCAGAAATATACCTGAAAAAAAGAACAACAGTTAATCGTCAGATATAACTAATAGTCAACACTGTCGTTAAAATTAAAATGAACAATTATTTTTCAAAATCAAAAAATCAATGATTTTTTAAAAATACTTTGCAGTTAAATTATTGCCGTATGCCTTTCTTATCAGACTTCCCTTGTGATACTGAAAATAAAATAAAATAAAAGTTGTTCATGTCTTACCCCAGAGATTCTGTGCTAGTTATATTACAATGGAAATCTGCTAGCCCAAGAGCTTCCGATGAAATTTTTATATGAAATGGCTGCAATCGATCAATTTCTTGGAAGCGAGAACAATTGATCATAACCTAAAAGTATATTTGAATTTTAAAACATACAGCTTGAATATAAACACTACCTTTGCTCCAACTTGATACGCCGTTGCCAAAAGTGAATTGTTTTCAACATGTTCTCCATATTTTAATACACAAAATGAAGCATTTTCATCTTCAGAGTCATCAGTTGTCGATATTGTTCCATTCGTTATTTGTCTAATGTCAATAGATCCTTCACGGAGGCGTTTAAACCAAACGGTTTTGTAATAGTCAAGTTTTAATCCTAAACAGCATACCATACATATACATATATAAACATATTTTGATAAAATCTAAAATTAAGTACCTTTGTATTTTATTGCAGACCAACCACAACCAGATTTTCTTTGGACTTTATCTGGATTTATAATTTGTTTGCATGCAACAGCCCAAGCAGACGGTGAACTGTATTCCTGAGATGTTTCTTGGGATTTTATTTGGCCATTTTCGAGGAGATCACCAACAAACTTTTGACCCTTTGAAAAAATAGAAATAATTTTGTAAGAAATAAATCGCATTCGCAACATACATGATAGTCTACGCTCATTGTTCCTTCACCCGGTTTGAGTATTCCAGCTGCTAAAAGCATTTGAATAGTTACATTCCGTTTCGTAATTGTTGGTGTATGATGATTATGTGTGGCACGAAAAGTGCTGCTACCGACGGAATGGCTATCAACGGACTCTTTATCGCTTCTTTCTCCGTCTCCAAATGTGTCAGTCTAGAGGTTAAACACAACATACATTGTTTTTCCCAAGTACCATGTTTAATTTAATTTAATATTAAAACGTACATTTACAGATCCATTTGTTGGTGGGTTGTCGATTGATGCTGGAGAAGAATTTGGTTCCCTTTCAGATGATGAGCCAGTCCCAGTCCCAACAAAACTATTTGGTGTAGAACTTTTCATTCGTGGAGACGAAACAGATCTTCTACTTGTTGAATCTTTAGATCTTCTTGAGATTTTTCGAGGAGGAAAAGGTGAATAATTAAATAAGTAATTACTTTGGTCAGCTACATCTACATCAGACACGTTCTTAATAATATTATTGATATCTCCATCAGACATTAACATATTCTTGGAGCATTTTGCAACTTCTTCATCTTCAATTTTATTATTTTCCAAGTAACTATTGTTGTGATTATTATTGTGTGGAGTTGTTTCCGCTGTAAATGATTCTTCTTTATCCATCATTGCACACAATCTCAAGATTTCAAGATGCAAATATTCTAGTGTCCAACTTATTGAAGGAAATCTTTAGTCGTCGTAGTCAGTCATTAGTTGTTTCCCTTATTCCGTTGTAGGTTACATTAGATTTCATATTTTGTAATTTTTTACATCCCTCTCATCAAATGAGCAAATAAACCGCTATTGACTTGATCTTTAAAAATCAACCAATGATTCTGAGCTGCCCAAATTTCAATCACAAACAATCCTCAGTCTTCAAACAACCACTTGTCAAGCGTTATATGCTGTTTCAATCCTAAAAAAAACAAAAACGTTACATTTTGTGGATCAATAACAAAATGTGATTCTGTTAATAAACCTTTAAATAAATCGCAATCACCCATACTTCCACAATTTTTTCTCTCATCGCATAATTCCAAATCATCCAAGTGTTGAATTGTTGAATACAAACAAATACTAAGGATCTTACCTTTATTATTTGGAGAGATGTTATTTGATTTCTACAACTCAAGCTGCGAGACTTGATCTCCTAGACTTGTTGTTTCCTAATTTGCTCTATTTTCCTTGATTTTGATTGATTTGTTTGAGAAATTTGTCAATTTGTGTAAATTTGAAGGAGTAGCAAATCGCGGGTTGAGTGTCTAGCTTTCAGCGCTTCTCATTTCAGTTTAGAAAAGCAACTCTCACATTTCCCCAACCAGAGGCGGGAAAACATTTAAAAAATAAAATTACATGAGAATAAAAAAAAATTATGATTGTTGTTGTGAAGGCGAAGAGGAGGATCCATTTTTAGAAAAACGATTGATTGTCAAAGTTTTTAAATTATTTTAAGACTTGGGGGTAGGGGCTGGTTAAATTGATTTACACAGATTTGTCGATAAATTGATGAGGGGCTATTTCAAGAGTATAAAATACAACGATTTGGAATTCTGGGAGGGCAAATGTCCTAATTTGTAAAGATATATTGCTTCCATTCGCAGTTGGGTTGATGGCTGGATGCATTCGAAAATACGGTTTAATTCCAACATCTTCAATTAATTGGTTGTGGCCTGGCTCAAGAAATGTTCGAAGGTATGTCAAGATTTCACCAGATGAGGTATTTAAAATGAAATAAGTGAATAAAGTAAGGGGTTCAAGATAATTGGGGTTTTTTAGGCGACGGCTGTTCTGCAAGAAAATGAATTTAGTGTGGAAGTAAATCATAATTCCGTTAAATCATTTGATACAAATCAACTTCCCTCTAATAATCCAGTAGAAGATGCAAGAGCTGAGGGAAGATCGTTTTTTACCACTGGTAATTAAGTAAACTATTTGAATTATAAGGTATTTGTTGTAATGGTTAAATTCACAATATTACAGGGATGCTGTTTGGTGTTTTTGATGGACATGGTGGTCCATCATGTGCTCAAGTTGTGGCTAAACGATTGTTTAACTATATAGCAGCATCAATGCTACCTGTAAACATTGTAAAAGAAATTTCCAACCCAGGAAATGGACCTCCAAAAACTGTGGACCTTTTACAAATGTACAATGATAATTACGAACTAGTCCAAGATTTATCGACATTATACGCCAAAAGTTGCAACAAATACCTTCATTTTTTAATGGAAAAAAATACTTCAAAGAAGGGATTTCAAATGGAGGAAGCTTTAACCACAGCGTTTTTAGTATTAGATGAACATATTTCAGAAGAAGCAAAACTGGAAAAATTAGATCATTCTAGAAAGATTAAACCTGACGATTTGCATATGAAAACATTATCAATCGCTCAAGCTGGAGCAGTTGGATGTGTAGTCCATATAGATAAAGAACACATGCACGTTGCAAGTGCTGGTGATTGTCGTGCTGTCGTTGGAACTTGGGATGAACAGCATGAGATGTGGAGTGCTGGAGTAATTACTTCTGATCATAACGCAGAGAATTCTAAAGAAGTCGAACGACTCCTGAGTGAACATCCTGAAAATGAAAGAGAGTCCATTATCCGTAATGATAGGCTTTTTGGCCAGTTAGTCCCTTTACGAGCTTTTGGCGATGCAAGGTACCAATTAATTGTTCTGGAATTGATTTTCCATGTGCATAATTTTTTTAAACTAGATTCAAATGGAGTTTGCAGGATGTGAAGGATTATTTGGTGCCAATATTAGGAGAACAAGCTGTAATTTTGTCTAGTCTTACTCCCCCTTACTTAAGTGCAAAACCGGATATATTTTACCGAAGATTAGAAGCTAGTGATAAGTTTCTCATTTTAGCAACTGATGGATTGTGGGACTTGTTATCTCCTAGTCAAGCCGTACGTCTCGTTGGAGAGCATATGTTTGGCAAAGTCACATTGAAGCCTTTTAATATTCCTGGAAAAGGTCCAATAACATTAGGAACTTTACACAATAAATTAAAAACCCGTATGGCCGCAAGTGAATTGAAGCCTATTGATGCAAATGCAGCAACTCACTTAATACGTAATGCAGTCGCAGGTACTGACCATGGAATAGATCACCAACGACTAAGTCAACTCCTTACTTTACCTGATGAAAGTGTTAGACTATTTCGAGATGATATAACTGCCACTGTTATATTTTTCAATAGTGAATATCTTAGTACTCGACCCTTGTAAGCTTCGCAGAAAAGCCATGTATCTTATCCTGTAAAATGTAACATCCAGTAAAATCAGAATTTATAAAAATATTCTGTCTTTAATCTCATTCACTCCGTTCACTCCTTCAAGCATTATATTCTACTAGAGCTCTATTGTTGGTGCAATAAATATTAGAACAAATTCTTTAGTCTATTCACGCATATTACCTTCCATATAAAGCATTTCAACATCACCGAATATGGTATTGCATACTCTCACAATGCCAACTTTGGTTTCATTGTTTAATAAATACAATGAACTCGACTAAGCATTCCAATTCCCTACTAATGCCGTATTTCTAATTTAATTGCCATCCTACCAATATTTTTGACTTTAATTTTGCCTTTATCTTATCCTAATATCAATATACAAGCTCTAACAATCGCGTCCGTCATTCTACCTCATTGATTCAAGAGGCATAAAGAAAGGAAAGGTGGGCTAAATATTGCCCAATAAGTGAGAGAGTGGGTGGTGAGATCATCAATAATATTCACTTGGCCTATCCCTTCCTCTAAATATTTTTAGAATTTTTGAATTTTAACAATTTTAGCAATTCAATTTCACCACAAATAATTGAGAACGTAAAACAAGGCATTTTACAGAATTTTAAAGTTCCTTCAGAAACTCAAGTAAAAATGAATATAAAGGAATATTGGACTAACGTTTTTTTTGCAGCAATAATGTCGGCAAGAAAGACTGGACGTCGGGGAGTTACAAAGAAGCGGGCGCAACGCGCAACTTCCAATGTCTTTGCTATGTTTGATCAAGCTCAGATTCAAGAATTTAAAGAGGCCTTTAACATGATTGATCAAAATAGAGATGGTTTCATCGATAAAGAAGATTTACACGACATGCTTGCCTCCCTTGGTACTTATGATACAAATATAAATTGTCCCGGAAAGAAATGAGGGAGTAAATCCAAATATTGTTTTCAGGAAAAAATCCTACGGATGAGTATCTTGAGGGGATGATGAATGAGGCACCAGGTTCGTATTGCATTAAAATAACAGTAGTGCAAACTAATTGGAAAATTAAAATCCAGGGCCAATCAACTTTACAATGTTTTTAACCCTGTTTGGAGAACGGTTGCAAGGAACGGATCCAGAGGAAGTTATAAAAAATGCATTTGGTTGCTTCGATGAAGAAAATGCTGGGATTGTTAATGAAGAAAAATTGAGGGAATTGTTGACAACGATGGGAGATCGTTTCACGGATGAAGAGGTATTAATTATATACTAATGAAAATTAAGTACTAATGAGAAAATTGAGTTCTAATGATTTCATGGTTCCATCAGGTTGACGAGATGTTCAGAGAAGCACCAATAAAAAATGGGGCCTTTAACTACGTTGAATTTACAAGGATTCTGAAGCATGGTGCTAAAGATGAGCAGGAAGCATGATTACTTTGTAATTTGGAATGAATGCTAATGCAATTCTGCATTCTGTAGAGACAAACTAATGAATTTTCAATAATATTTAATGCTCTAAAATTCCCAAGTATTCATTCAATAATCAACTTTCTCAATTCCGGTGGCTCAACTCTACCCATTTTTTGCCTAACTTATTATATTAATTGTTACTTTCCGCATCCATTTTTCTATTTCATAAATAATAAATCAAGACTTTGTGCCCTGCTGGCAAGTGACCCTAATGTGTCTCATTTTATCATGTCATACTCCTTTACGTGATTTATTTCCTATCAACGAGCCTCATCAAGTGTGAACTCACTCAGAAGAAATGTCTTTCCGAGAAATTGGAATGGAATAGAGTAAAAGTTGTGTTGGTTGTACATAGTAGATAAATTATAATGAATCCCTCTTTAGGCTACGAAATAAAAAGGAAAATAAGTTTATTTCAATACAAACATGTAGGGAGAATTGTCCCCACTTGCGCATTTCCCTTTTTGATCCAGAAGAATGAAAGCCCGGAGAAATTACCCGGACCGAAAAAAGGTTCCTGCACAACTTGTCATATACGAGGAATGGGTGAAGAACGTGAACCCTCTTTTGTCTTGTTTCATCTCACAAACTCCGAAATCTCGTGTATTCTACAACAGAACGTAGTTACAGAAGCATCATCCTACTCCCACCGGGTATTATTGATATAAGAAAAAAAGTGAGTATATTTGTACAATGGTGAGTGGTCCAAGGTCCTAGGACTTTCTCTATTTGACAAGAGCTTTCACCGGATGCTCTTTCCCCTATTATTTACAGATCTTCATCCAAGGATCATTTAGCTTGACATTTGGTTATGAAAGTGCTTGTCTTTTTTCTCCTTAAATAAATAATAAGCTTTTCAATTACTTTTGGAGCAACTCAAATACTGGAAGTCTTTGTTCTCGTGCTACTTATTTTATTGAGATCAAGCATCAACAAAAGAAACCAATCAACCCAGTTTCATTTATACCTGCGTGTTGCCTTTATTATTCAAGGTAAAATTCCCTTTCACTCTATTGTTAGCTTACTATTGATTTTACTGAGTCATCAAATGCACAACCACAATTCACAATATAATATTGTAACTGCACTCACCTTAATCGGAAGGATTGACCCATTTTCTCAAATGTTTTATGTAATAAATGCATGTACATGGAATGAGTGAGCTAGGTCACATTAATCATAATAATTATTATTGTAATTACCTGCTCTTAAGTAAAGATGAAACAAAATTACACATAGAGCACCTACCAATGACTTAGTTTAGTCTTTACCACACAGTAATGGTAATAAACGGAATTTGATAGCGTGACTTTCTCTCATAACGTTGAAAATAATTTGTAACGTGGCGCAGCAAGTTAAATAGAGTTATTTCTACAGGGGATGGGAAAATATACAATTATTTGGGTTGGGCACCTAAAAATATGTTTCTCAATCATTTATCCGTAAGATCGACTATTCCAATGTGAAAAAGCTTTGGTTGGAAAAAAATGTGAAAAGTTTGGTTGGAGCTTACATCGGAAATTTGGTCCCATTGTTCATGAAAGAAAACGAAAAGCATTTTATTTCTCTGCTGAGGAAAGTTTATGACTTTTTATGACATCGTTTGCTGCATTTACCCACAAAAGCAGCCACTTTTGTGAGGAACGGCATTTTGTAATAAAACAAAACGCATTTCTATGAAATCCTACAAAAAATTTTATGATCCGACAACCCTGAACTTGATCTTTTGCCCATTCATTCTGTTTGTGGTACGACGATTGTTTAAATAAGAAATTTGGCAATCAATTAGATGAATAGCTTTGACTATATATAAATTGCCCTTCACATTCATCTCCATCATAAATGATTTACAAGACTTTGTGCATTCTAATCATTATGTAATTTCAATTTGATAAACGAGTAAAAAAAGTATCGTAAGCATCCACAATAGGCGACAATAGCGTTATTGTTTCACAGTCGGAAGTCGGTTTTAATTTCGGGAGAAATGCGAAGTAGACAACAAGAATCACTTTAAAGTCCAAAGCAATAAGATTTATGGAAGGATATAAACGGTTCTGTTGGGGAGGATTTTTTCTTAATGATATGAATGAAGCTATTTTTCTGAGCACATATGCTCTTTAGAAGGGTGAGGATACTTTTGGTTTTAAGTAAAAGCAACTGAAAGGTTGATGATGTTTAGAAACAGAAAAGTTGCGATTTATTATCGTTGTTGCTTTTTAGTGTGAACCAAGGCTCATGAATATTTTAATATTTGGTGGCTGCGTTTGAAATATTTAATTTGGATAAAAATCAAATCTATATAAATAGGTTTTAATTTGCCGTATTTCTTTTTATCCTGTCAGTTATTAAAATTCCACCAATTGCTAAAAGATGAACCGTAGATGCCAATTATTGAATGATTTGAAAATCCAAAAATTCTAAATGTCTCAAAAAATGACAGGGTAGTGAAAGGTCTAAAGAATGCCTGTATTGAAACAAACGTTAGGTTTTCAATGACTTCACTTTAGGAATGTGGAAACTTGTTATTTATTTAAGTAATAGTTCGTCACTTCTCAACCAAAGAGATATGCATTACAACTATAATTGCAATTATGATAGTAAAAGAAATAAAAAAGACTTGCTACAGTTGTTGTTGAAAAAATTGATCTTTTATGGAACAAATATGTTAATAAGACGCTCTCATAGAATCTAATTTTACGCTTTACCATTACAATCAATCATTAATCATTAGTACAAAAATTTGAGGATCCCTTTATATCCTCTGTATGTGCTTGATACTTTTTCTGACAATAAGATCCTACGATTTCAGTGAAATCTTCACCATTCGAGTATTTATTGAGTTTAATATTTTCTCCGTCCATAATTCGGTTCTTCCCTTTCTCATTCCTTCCATCAATCTTTCTGCTTCCAACATCTGTTACAGTCTTTCGATACGGATTCATTATGTCGGGTTTGGGTATGTTTTATGTTCTGTCTTATTGTTGCATGGCGTAGTTACTTGGTTGGATTTTCAATTATTTTGGGAATTGGTCCCTTGGTATTATTATTCCTTGCTTTGGACAATTGAATGTGCATCTGCTTAAGTGAATAAGTTGTGGTTTACTCATGACGTTGAAGATGGGTAAAATATTTAAAACTGTCACTTTGATATTATTTCTACGAACGATAGCAAAGCAGATTTGACTATTTGACTATGCATACACAGTTAGCAATAAGAATATAACATGAGTTCATCATTTGTTATTTCCATTTTGTATTATCAATATTCAATACATAAATATAGATTCGGTCCATCAAAGGAACAGTAAAGCACAAACATTGTTCTCTAAATCGAATAATTTTATTAATAGTACTAAAATAAGGCTATTTAAAGAAAAGAGCTACAATTGAGGTTGATTTATTCCCCATTCAAATACAATATGAATAACAGCATCCATCCTCTTCACTTTTTTAGCTGTAAGATATAAATCACCACAGCAGAATAATTAAGTACTGCTTAATTCGCTAATAAATCAATGCAACAAATGCAACACGAAAATCCTTTTTAATATCCCAGAGTCACGATCATGACCTACCAAAATTTGAGAGATTCGGTTTATCACTATCTATCTGTATTTTCTGATAATTGCCTTGCTTCCCGTCAACTAAAAAGCAAAAAGAATTAGGTTAATAAAGCTACGTCAGCTCAGCAAAACTGGAAAATCGTGAATTCATGCAGTTATGCACAACGGGTTTCTATTTCAAATTTCTATTGTTGAACACCGCATAATTATTAAAAGTGCATTTAAAAGTACACAAGACGTGATTGATAGCCCTTGTCAAACCTTTATCCCTTTCAATCCCTTATCCATAATAAACATTACTCAGTGTTTATACCATAAATAATGATATTTAATTAGGCCATACACTAAGAAATGCGTGTCACCCACATTAAAATTTATAGCAAAGTTGACATTTTGTTGGCTAATGCTCTGCACTTGTCAGTGATAGTAAAATTGGAAATATATAAAATTAATGGGGCTTTTGCGACTTATGTACGTTCCAAAAATACTTCAATATCCCCAGAGCATTCTGAATTTGTTGAGTTTAAAAATTTGAATGGAGATGCATTCTTTTTTTCTGTTTAATGAAATGGTTTACATTACATAAGCATTTTTTTAACACGTTACGTCACATGCTTTTACTTATAGCTTCTTTATTCAATTTTAACCGGCCAACAAAAATTTTATCATTAGCATTGACATAACAAGCATTACATAGTGCATAAACAAATACATACATTTACATGAACGTTAGAAGCCAAACGCTTTTCCTAGTGATAAGAATAAAAAGGGAGAAAAAGGAAGTAGGGTTGGAAAAAGAGAAAATGATGGAAAGACAAATGTCAGCTGCACAGAACAGGAACTGCTAAATATCATGGTTTTCATTTATCCTTTAGTTGACAGGATTTTTTACAAATGTAAGCACAACTTGGACAAAATGACAATTTCTACTGCAATCTTAGTTGAAATGAAATTAGATGCCCACACGTCACATGCCAGAGATTACTGAGACAGAAGGTGGATTGAAGGATTGCCCAGATAAATCACAGAAAAAGCAAACAATAAATACCAAGTATTTAATTAATGTAAAGACAACAAAGAAGGGAGATGGTTTACTGTGATAAAGTCAAACGTTATATGAGTTGAAACATTATCAACACATCTTTCAATCTAAATTAAAAATGTTTAGTATCAGAATGGATTATATGATACCAATTCATTATGCTTTACTTCGTGCTGGTGCTGCTAAAGTTACGAAATAATTATGTTTGATTTAGCTGCATTTTCTATTTCTAATGTAAATATTGGAGATAAGAATTATATAAAACAATAATTAATTAGTTATTATTGTTATTATTATAATGATTATTGTTGTGATTATTATAATGATGATCGGTTGTCCCTCCCTCTTGATAAGCTCCTTCACTTGTCCAGTCTTGGTGCTGAGGTTCTGACCATCCATAATTGTCTGGTCCACAGTGTTGATCGGATCTCTTAAGCAGCGCCTTGTTTATTCCAAGTGAGTCCAGTTTCTTGTTAACTGCAGTCGAAACATCCGAAGGGTATGATTTATCTCTTGAAAGGACCCACACACCCTCTAAAATGTATAATTTATGCAGTTTGAAAACAAACAAATTAAAAACTTACTGAAATGAACAGCCATAGCGGAGAAGCAAGCCCAATGAATTACCCAACTCTCATAGTCAATTGCAACCACCTTAAAGTTGTAGACTTTTGTAACTGCAAGTTCATTACAATTTTAATCATTTAGAAATCATTTTCAATTGGAGCAATGCATCAATGCATGTGAATCGATTACCTCCAACTTGTGGAAAAAATGGGTTAAGAATAGCTACAGTCCATTGCAAATTCCCAGTTCTGTGATCATTGTCAGGTGCGGCATCAAGTAGTCTTGTTCTACCTGGATATACCATTTGCAGTCCCGAGCTGCAAGACAAGAATATATTTATTTACTTGTAATTTGAAAAATTCCCGTAATTTTATAACATACATTGATTCTTTAAATCTAAACTGAGTATTCAATGTTCCATCAAAAAGTTCTGTATGATTTAATGAAATACAGGATCCAGTAGCTTCAGGGACGAAAAAGTATTTTGCTGCCTCATACCAATTTCCAGCGTACTTAAAATTGAATTTGATTTATTAATATGAAATATTACCCATCAAACTTACTTTAGTCAAATTAAAGTTATGAACCGGTGGAATGTCCGGGCACACTCCTGCCTAAATTAATATTTTATAAACTCAATTTTTAAATTTACTAAAACCTTATTACCCAAGGTATTTGTGCAAAAGTTAGCGTAGAACATAACAAAACAACTAATAGTGTAATTTGATTCATTCTGCAATGTACTTGAAGATTACTTGATCAAAGAGTGCAAAGTTCTGATCTAGGATAACTGGATAATGAGCCCTTATATAAGCTGAGGGAACAACAGAAGGGTATTTTTGGAAATATATACCGTTAGTGCACACAACAAATGCAGTTCATGTGTCTCAAAATCCGCAGTAATTTAAGGCTCATATTGACTGTCACCGTTACTTAAGGCATTGTCACTGTCAAGGGAAAATTTTCGAATGTCATTATAATCCTTGAGTTAAACGGTTTGGTCAGTGAGTTTCCTATTTATGAATACTTGACAATAAAAGTATGCCTACTGATGACCTAGAAATGCGTGAGAAATGTGTGCAATCTGCATTTCCGAGACTAAAGAAATTATTAAAGAAATTTTTTGATTGCAATGCTTGGGGTATAAAATTGTCAAAATTTCCTTTGACATAATATACAATTTGTAATTGTAAAATATTTTATCATTAAAATTTAATGTTAAATTTTATGCTTCTAAATAAAGCTCCACAGATCATTCTCAACTTTAAATTAGTACAGTTAATTTGAGATGGATTCAAATGTGTAATGGGGTAATTTTGAGAACTTTATTATAATCATTTGACGTCTTATTGTAATCATAAGTAATTACAACAACAATAAAAACCTTTCATACTTGTGTTGATTTGAAATAAAAACACGAATACAATACCACTATTGGTCTCTTTGTGTTCTCGTGGTTTTAAATAATTGTTAATTCCTCGGATGTGGGAAGCTACTGCTGCTTTTTCAAATTAACGAAGAGAGAATGAGAGAATGGGAATAGTGAACCAAACTGAAACTACAATACATACTTACTTACAAAAAGTTTACAAGAATCTGCACATTACTCTCTCACTTGAATTTTTTTACTAAAAGCCATTTGCCAATTGCATTTATACCACAGTGTGGTCTGTATAAACAGGAAGATACAGTGAAAAACTTGCTGAACTGATACAATCCTAGAATGCATCAGTTTAGAGGAAATGCGAGATTAGAATTACAGCTCATCTCGCGATGCCAAAATACAACAGTTATTTACAACTTACTTCAAAGTTAAATGAAATTTAAAATCAGAGATAAGATATGATTGTGGGGTTTTTGTTGGAAGAAACTTTATTCATTCATCTTGTTCTTGAATTGATGGAAACTTATACTTCAACTTACACTTTTTTGTGTTTGCTGTGCGTTTTAATTAGACATCAAAATCCAGTCTGTACAGAGCATTGAATCAAAAGTGAGTGCAGTGTGAACATTGTTTTATTTATATCATTTGTAGAAGAGATGGATGCAGTTTGCTCTTTGCTGGGCATATTAACTCCAATAAATTCAATGTGGGTGTTTCTTGTCAATCCTCAATACTTGCTCAATTTCAACCAACTCTTTGATTTTAATGTAAAGTTGTACCAAAGCAATTCAAAGCATAAGGAATAATGGAGTTTATTAATGGACTGCCAACCATCCAAAATTGTGTAAACTAAAAAAAGAGTTATATGTTTGGATATAATGAGTAAAATGGTAGGACTTGTGTAAATTAATTTCTGCAAAAATTTTGTTGGAACACCCCTGTCGTTTGTAGCTGTTAAAAACTGGAAATAGAAAAGGGGCAAAAAATGATGGCAAATGTCGATACTGTTTGCCACAAAATATTAAGCAGTTTGTTTAGGGTGTTGGATATGATGTATGTATGTATGTATGTATGTAAAATATTTTATGACATTTTGTCCAATCTGATTCCATCTTTCAAATTGGAATTATAAAGTTTTACAGATACGGATTTGAAGCAATCAGGTTTTATGAGAAATGTTTCTGAGAATGAAGAAAAGTAAATCATTACATACTTTATTTTTACCTACACGACCATGAATTATGTTAGCAACTTTTTCCTCAAAAATTGTAATATGAGGATAATTATCTGCTGCTCCTAACTTTTAAACAATTTACAAGCAAACTTTGAAAGGTTTTAGCATGCAGATTAAATTTAAATTAGTTCCAGTTGTTTTTGATACGGTAGTCAATAATAATTGAATAAAAACGCAATATTAAATCACAACAACAATTTAGGCTTCGTTTGCATTGCGGATTGTTTGTATTCCATTTTAGTTTGTTTTAGCTTATTAGTAAAAAACCTTTTCCATTGTTTGAGTTATTCATTCGTAAAAACGAACATTAAATAAGCTTCATCGCCATGAACAGTTGCGAATTTACAAATTTATGGGTTTGGAATCATACTCCTATTTATTATACATAAATATGTAGCTCTTGAAAGAGTGTATTACTTGCCTACACTTTGAAATCTCACATATTTTTGAACTTGACTTTGGTCTCTTTTGATGAATGCATCGGCAAATGCAAAGTTTAATTACAACAAAGTTAAACAAAAGAAAGTCGTAAAAGGAAACTGGATGGTTTATTTTATCCCTTCGTAAAAATTTTTCTTCTTTCTCCAGTAGCCTCCAGAAATTTGAGCCCAGCTATGACGAGCAAGTTCGTTTTCATATGATTATGAAGCAGTTTGTTGTTTGTATAACAAATTTTCTAGTGCCAATGTAAACATTTCCATGCACTATTCAAATAGGTGAGCTAAACATTACAGAAAAAATTAAGAAAGACATAAAAATTCTTCACTATTTGCACTTCTCATGTATTTAAGAAACATATCTTAAACGAAGCAATTATGCAAGGAGGACGACATAGCCACCATAAAAGCTATTTATCTAATGTTCCTTTTCCTGTTTCCATAATTTTATTTAATCCTAAAGGCGTTGAGGATCATTAATTTCAGTTTTTGCTTCCACCCACAAATACCAATTCAACCTGCCCGCAGGTTGAAGGTCATATGCATTCATCATCTTGAATCTTAATTTTGTCGATAACATTTGGCCTAACTAAGTTTGCACTTATGAGCTATGTAGTACGGTAATGAGTTTCAGCTTAGCAGACACTTAGCACGTTTCATAACAAAGTCTTTGGAGATTTCAGATTTAAAATGCTAATCCAAGTTCAGTCGATTAATACGTTTCGTGATTGAACAATTGACTGTCCAGAACTTACTCTATGAACTATTAGGGAATGCAGTATTTGGAATTCACCACAGGATAATGTGCATGTGCATTGTTTTCTTGTGTTAATTGACGGAGTAATATTTTAATAAATTATGCAAGAATTGAAGGTGGTCCTTCTAATAAAAATTGAAGAGTGTGATCAAGCCAGGTAATAATTTAGCTTTTATGGTTGCATTAAAGTTTGAAATAATCCGATAGTTATGTGTTAGTCCTAGTGGAAGAAGCATGCAATCACAAAAGTTTAGGCTTAAATAATAATATCATTGGATTTAAGATTTTCAATAAAGGTTATTAAATCAAAATTTAAAATAGTTTATTTTACAGATCAGTAATTCTGAAAAGTGTAGTGCATTAATCTTTTTGTTTTGTTTTTTCTGTTATTGAATAAGCTACACCTTAATTGGAATTATACTTTGAAGTTTGAGTTTTTGCAAAAATGTATAAGCAGCTTTATTAATGAAAGATCACGCTCCCATTGAATTGAACTGACAATTCACATTCACAATAATTTGATACATAGAAGGACAACTCCCTACTGTAAACTTTAGTTTTCAATGCAGCTTAACGTTAATGATAACATTTACTTGTGTGAGATTACGGAGCGTTTCAATAACTACGATTATCAAGTCACTCAGTTTGCTTTTGTGAAATTCTGCATGAAATGAGGACCCACGCGTTTGTTCACCTCACCTTATTCCGTTTTATTATCGAGTCAATCTTTCTTTACAAGTTTATAAATAAGATCCCCCTTTTGATGCATTACGGGTTTGCTCAAGATGCTTGAAAATATTCAATGCTTATAGTTATTCCTGAGGTGGGAGGACATATTTCTCTTATGCGGGATTAAATACGCATTTTCATCTTACATTTTAAATGTTAGTTAGGTCTTGGTATGAAACCATCATCTAGTAACTCGTGAGGTACTCAAAATCTTAGTAAATCCTTGTTTTTGTATTCAGTTCAACTGTTCCATTAGATGTGCTTGTGAGATCAAGACTTTTAAATTGAATATGTTGATTGCGAAATCATATAGTTGGTTAAAACAAATAAATGTTTTTATGTGTATTTGCAGACAAACGAATATTTTTTGCCCTTGAATCAAGAAATCTTGTAATTTGTTGTTCACACACTGGACTGGATTCTGCGGATGATATATTTGTCAAATAAATTATAGTTTAACCATAATCTGTGAAATCGATCCTATTTTGTCTCCAACTTGGAATTGCAAACATCAAGAGCAAGAATTTCTTTGAAATTATCCATGTAATTGAACTTGATATAAGCCAAGATTTCAAAGATTGAACTAGTATTTCCAATCCCCAATGATTGGATTTCACCATCTTAATAATACAAAGAAGGCGAGAATATAAAGAGTTCCTCCATTTTCTTCGCCATTTTTTTGGGCATAAATCTTGGAGTGAAAGTGGTGAAAAGAAAGATTACCACAAACCTACTTTTTTGTTAACTCGATATAACAACAAAAGAGATAATGAAAAGTTAAAGTAATTTGACATTAAGAATAGTGCCATGATTAAATTCTTGTAACAATTAATTTATTTTCATTCAAGCAAAGCGATAAAAATCTCAACTCCCAACTTATTCAAGAAATCTGTCAAAACGACGTCGTCACTAGAAATTCCGGATTATTTTATTTTGTTGTTTTGTTTTACAAGTGATTATTATAATGGTTCATGTTGCAAGTGTCGGATGTGTCCGGCATAAAATGCTTGCATTTGAACCCAACACAGAGCCATTGTTAGGAATAATTGACAACACGTCAATTATTACGGTGAACACGTCGGAAATAAGTTCAGAAAATTCTTCAAGTAGCCCCAGCCCATCCTCAAGTAACACAAGCGAGCCAGTACTTATCTCTTTTGCCCCAGAGGCCCAGTATCAAAGAGAATTACAGATAATTCATGAGGAACCAGTGACTTTGAACCAAAGCCATAATCAAAACGGTACATCATCATCACAAATTGGAAACATGAATCAAAACCAAAGCGGAAATAACGCAAATTTTATCTTGGAGACCTATAATTCTAATCAAAACATGAATAAAAAAGTTAAGCCCGATGGTCTTCACTTGATTTCACATGGTCTCACCGACTCTGTTTGTGAAACATTAAAATTATTGGACAATGAAAATGAAAACATTGAGGAAAACAAAGTGTTTACTGAAGAAGTAGTTGTAACTACAAACCAAAAAAAGACCAAAACGGGGATAATGAAAAACACATCACATTCCTCTCATGCAAATAAAATTCGAGAAGAATGGCAGAACCCTGATCAAAGTATGGAAGAAGGGAGTATACATGAAAGTAATGATTCCGAAGAAACGCCGCTTCTCCCTTCCGCAGATTTAAATTGTGAAGTTGCATTAAACACGCTTCAGATTTCGGATCATGAAAATGAACATAATGTTTCAAAGGGTTCTTCTGGTCTACCCAAATTAACAAAATCAGGGAACGGGACAAAACAAATTGGATTAAAAAGGTAATGCAGTCCTACCCATGATATTATTTCTCTATTCCAATTAAGAAGTTTCAAATGACGAGAAAACAATTAATTCATCCAAGCTCTAATCCTCCATAATGTTTGTCTAGGGTGTCTTTTGGAAGTTCAAAAGGTTCTATGGTTGAAACGCTTGTGTATGAAAATCCCATACCCGAAGGAGCTACAAAGATTGTGTCCAACAACGGAGTGGTAAAAGTTATTTCATCAAATGAAGATGAAAAAGCTATCACAGAATCGGTTGGGTAAGCTTACAAAACTTTTTTTTCACACTTCAGCTATCAAACAAGAAGACTCTGAGATTTTTGGCAACTTGACCAATTATTGGGAAAACTGCAAGTACATATAAGATACAGTCATAATATTTCCATTACGAATTTATCATAATAAAGGGATTGTTGGCATCTGTTTAGGCTATGTAGTAAGTAGTGAAAGCATCAATCTCATTATTTATCACATCACTCTACTGGCAAACTTTCTCATGAGCTATTTAAGAAATCAGTCAAAATGAGTAAACCAGTGACAAGTTGAAGGATAGAAAAAACGGCTCGCAAAGATTGATCATCCTACTCACCAAAAAATCCATGATCTAGTAGTTGAAAGATTTTATTTTGAAGAGAAAAACAGAACAGCCAGTGCCATCGTCCCACGGTGAAACGAAAGTTTTGCGTCTTTTTCAACTGAACTTGATTGCATTAAAGGAAAGATTGGGCGAGTCAAATGAAAATCAGGATATGAAAATTGATCAGTTTTTTTCAGAGCCTTCTTCATCCAGTAAAACCATTTGATTTTGCAAATAACCTCACAAATTTAAGCTTAAGATGCATCGATCCGTTTCGGTTATGCTTATTACATAAAATCATTTAATATCACTCAAGCTGAAAATGTTTAATGAATTAAGCAGAGTTGCTGTGCAATGTGCTTGCTACAGATTTTATTTTCGAAACTTGAGAGGACTCCCATGAAAGACAAAATTATGTTTTGACACTTACTTTTTTCTAGAAAGGGAGAGAGGGTTGGTATTACTTTAAATTCATGTTTTCGAGTCCTGAAACAAAGAACATAACTACAAAGGAAGTCCTTCATTATAATGAAATGAAGCATACATAGTTGAAAAAATTATCAAAGCCTGGGAGTTCACAAAAGCGCCTAATTACATCATTTCTACAAGATTTAGATTGCTATAGACCTCCTTTCAAATCTCCGCAACTTTTATTGTGAACATAATTATTGTTTTGGGATCGAGCATTGTTGTTTAAACTGTCTAATCATTAGAGTTTCTCCTTTTTTTTCAAAGGAAGACAATTCAGTTCTATCTTCCATGACATGGTTCGTGACCACACCACCCAAAAGGAATTATTCCAGTCTTTCCAGCCAATTCTGCAATTCATACAGATGCCTCTTGTGTTCTATCCCTGAGTCACTGAGAATAGGTTTTTTCTTAGCAATATTTTTTACCGGGATAGTGAGATGAGTCATCCCCTGAGCTTCTTGTGGTTGAACTCTTCCTTAGATTCCTTTGGATTTTGTGTTTCTATCAAGAGACGCTAGAGATGTATTTGTACCATATTCTTTAATTTAGGTGACAATAAGGCTTGTTCCATCCTTTTTTTGTATAACAATCTGTTGGATCTCTGAAAGTTTGATTGTTCTTTTACACAAATAACGTTAATCGATTTTCTCAAGATTGAGCTGTAATGAAGTGATGATATACAGTTGGTGTAAATTAATGATTCATATGTACATGACTGCCTTAGCAAATTTTAATAAATTTCATATCTATTATTTTTAATTGGCAGCACTACAATTGAATTTGTTACATTTTATTTGACTAGACAGTGGGTGTAGTCTAAAAAGATTTTGATTAACAACTTCATCCAAAGTCAGATTGTTTTATTACATGGGGTTGCATTCTTATCGTTACAAAAGCTACTGAAGCAATAAATTTGGAGGAATTGGATTTTTGACAGATTAGGGGGACGAAGCTTTGTATGAATGAAAGTTTTCATTGTTGTTGTCAATGGAATTATGTTTCACATAAACCTTCATTATGAAAGCATAGGATTAAGAAAATCGACCCGAATATTTGATGAACGGATGTATGTAGACAGTATAAAGTTGTTTCAAGCTTCCATTTGCGTGTTGCATTAAAATTATTTAGTATTCTTCTGGTATAGTCCATATTCCATATGGTCTGGAATTATTTTTTTGTCGGACTGGATACGATTCATTCCTCGTTTTCCATCGTCCCATAATTCAGTTTGAAAGCAGGGAATGCATCAGCCTTTTTGTTCAGTTGAAGAAAGCTGTTGATCGCGTTTGAAAATTTTAATTCAAGGTCTCGTTTTTATTCCATAGCGTGCCATGAAAAAGGCAAACTGAATAAAATAACCATTTTTATGAGTCATAAGGGTTTGTAGAAAGCAGAAACCGGGGGTCGGTAACACCCTATGAGTCCCTTCTACACAAGTTACCACAACTGATTTTAACGTAAAAGAATTGAAAGAAAAATCTCTACATAAAAGCTGAGTTCTTCATTTGTAAACTGGTTGGTTGAGCTCATTTACTTGTTGTTGGTAGTACTATAAAAGTAGTTGGAAAAACCCGGTATCGAATCGAAGAAAATTCTTTGCCTAGTTGTTGTTAGCATTCTGGAAGCAAAGCATTTATTGTTCTCTGTTGTTTCAATTCGGTGCCAGTGGATCCGAGATTCTATGTAGTTACAGTGAATTACTCAGTTATATACTTCAGCGATATAGTGTAATTTAATTAAGAAATTGACTCGTTTGTATTGCACAAATGGTTTGGTGGATGAAAGAGTATATATTCTATACAAAGTTTCCAACCAAAATTTAAACATAAAATAAATAAGTATTCATTTATCAAATAACGCTGAAATTGGAATCGAAAAATACGTAAGTAATTTGATTTTAGCATCATATATAAATTAAGGTTACACTATTATATTTATGTATTTATATCACATCAAATGTAAATTGTCAATCTTAAAAAAAATAATAGTTGACTATTGTACTAACTTTCATTGTCTACTAAAAAAAATAGCTACGATTTACGGCTGCGTAGGACTACTAGTTAAAATTATGAATGAAAATTAAAAACTGTATTTGAGGAATTTCGCAATATCAATAATTAAAATATGAGTAATGCACGAAGGTATCAGCGCTTAATAATGATGTCAAGTTCTAATTATTTTTTATCCATCATTCAGATTAATATCACCATACAGATACAACTTAGATAAATTAAAATCTCTAGTCATATTTAATTAAATATTTACATACATATTAATTAATACATTAAATAATAAAAGTATATACTGTGCCGTTTTTGTCATTTTTGATTAAGCGGAAAATGCTTTATTACTAATAGGTTGTGGATCATATTACTAATATTACATAAATAGAACAAAATTCCTTCAATTTATTCAAATCCAATAAAAACAGAAGCGTCGTCATATTTTCAATGACCTAATGCTGAGTACGAGGGGTACACACCTCTTGCGCGCTTGGGTATAATGGTATGCAAAGCGTTCATGATAATTTTTCCGTTCTTATTAATTATTCTTCATCCTCTTGGCTACATTTATATTTATAGTGTACAGACTGTAGAGCCGTTTTCTAAAGAATGTTGCAATTCAATACTATTTTTTCATTTAAAAAGATTGTCAATAGGGGTGACGCATCAAGTAGCATAAAAGTCCATTTATTGCTTATAAAAAACATTTCACACTAATGCGTAAAATGTGTCAAGGAGCAAGTTCCAGATGAAATCGCCAAATGTCATCTTAATAACAATAACAACTTTTATTCAGTATAGTTGCGTATTTGCAGCTGGCGTGGTGGTATTTAGTCATTTATCCTAATTAAATTGGAATGAAACCAAATAACCAAAATACTTTTAAAGGTTGGTTTCCGCATTCTAAATCAGCCATAGTTAAACACGTGTTTAATAAATACTTGCACATTCATTCCACTTATTATTTTTAAAAACAGTGTTGAATATACTTGGTACTTTCTACCATGAAGTTTACAAACAATTGAAGCCAGTAGCCCAGTTCAATATTTTGCACATTTTGGTTGTTGCTGATTAGATACGACTTTCACTATTGGAAAATTCAAGAACATGAGTGGCTGCTTAAAGTATTTACATTTTTGTACCATTTTCATTCTGTGTGAGCTACAATCTAGAATATAAATAGCAGGTATGTATGTATACTAAATAGAATAACGAAAATGGCTTATGTATGCAACAGTGATTCTACAACTTTTGTAACATTTTTGTGCTGTTTTTTTTAGTTTTAACTGTTTTTTTTTCTGGTTTTTCTGTTTTCAGTGGGATGGTTTGGATATTAATAATTTTAGGCATTTCAATTATTACTGTAAGATGACCAAGTTTTTAAAAAGATTTCAAAGCCCAGGCATCCATCAAATCGTATTTATTTTCAAGAGTGTCGTTGTCTTGTCACTGTGAATTGAAGTGCTGGACAAGAATTCATTAACGACACTTCTTCATGCCACTCAATAACTCAGCATTCCATTCATTTAATTTCAACTCTAATTAAGGGCTGTCGCTTTCCGATTCATTAGAACATGTCTGGGGCTGAAAACGTTGCGTTAAATTTACAAATAGGATGTTGGATTGTTGCAGCAATCCATGTGCTTTGAATTTCAACGTTAAGTCTGCCGGCACGTGTAAGGAAATGTCACAAACCAAATTCCAGCATCTGTTTTGTAGAAAATCTGGTACTGTGTTGCTAAATATATTGAACTGGGCGAACGAATCTAGTTCTTAATCATTATTAGTGTCATATTTAGAGGATCTTTAACGTCTTAACAAGATTAATGCCTTCTTTATGCACAAACACAGCGGATTTAAAGATTTATAACCATTCCACAAGTGCTTTCAGTTTCCAGATGTTGATTACGTCAAATCGAATTGTCATGTTTCGAAATGAATCATAATCCGTTAATTATAGCTTAATAAATACCACATTAACATAAAACTCGTGTAATACTTGTTAAAATTTTGGTCATTCCATCCTTCGTTTAAAATTCCAACCTCGTCGATCTTTAAGACATGACTTGAACTATCTACTTGTACAAAAATGAAACAGTTTGTGGTCTCAGCACTGTTTAGAAAATATTAATCTATAGCGTTGGATGCAACGGGTGAATTTCTTTATTTGGAGGAGGACATGTCGAGACGTCATACAATTCCTTCATTGATGACTTTTAAACTCGGAATTTTTTTTATCCCCCGTTGTTTGTTGGATGATTTTATGAGCTTTTCACTTGAAACATTGATCTTAAGCAGCATCAGTTCACAGTTTGCTATGTTTAAGTTCAAATGAAAATACATTTTAAAGATGATAAATCTTTTTATTGGATATGAGGGTTTGGTTTCAATGATGTCATACTTGGCAAAATCATAGTGCACTGACTGTACACGTGGTTTCCGAGATCTTATCGTTATATCGCTTTGTATTTTTTAATAAATTAACGCTTTTTGTAATGAGCTGGTAATGGTAAAGAGTACAAGTGCAGATGCTATTATAAAATGTTTGACATTGAAGTTGTTTGGTTTCAAAAGCCAACCAGAGAAAGGTTTATGAAATAAGAAATTTGGCAAGACCAATTTTTAGAGCTTAGCCCGTTTAGGGACAGTTCAAAAAACCATTTGTCACATTTCATCTATGTATCTGTGCAATGTATTTAATATTGTTGCTTTGTTGCATTGACCAAACCAACGGGTGAAGATATATGTATATGTATGGCTGGAGCTTATCAAGCTGTCGCTTTAATAAAACAGAATTATAATTTATTGGATCCAGTTTATCCGGATTTTTACTCGCTGCTATTTAAAAAGGTTGGTTGTGATCATTTCTGGAAACAATTATTATAGGGTCTAATTGTTACAGTAATTTGTCCTGAAATATATCGTATAATAGAATTATAAGTTGCTCTTATGTAAACCAATTATCAATATCAATATCAATCATTTCATCAACAGATTCAATTGCTTAAGAAATGTTTGGTAAAGAAATATTCTGCTGTCTTTTTCTATTCGGTAAATGTTTATGAAGCTTGAACAAATTAAGTTAATTAATTACGGGTACAAAGTTTACAATTGGAATGCATTTTAAATCATTTTATTGTGCAAAGAATTAGTTAGAGGTTTTCTACAACTTGAGAGCATTGGTATGGAACACAAAATGGACTAGGAGATGCTCGTTATGTGCTATTCAACTTATTAAAGTGAATTAAAGATTCAAGGACATTTTAAACTCGTTGTGGTATAACATCGACAATTCGACATCATGAATACATTAGTTAGTGAGTGGATTCAGACATGATAGAATTTCATGCAACATGGTAATGTTTACTAAGTTGAGGCTCTAATGTATCATTCACAATGCACAATCGTCGGTGTATGGGAAAGTGTATGGGAAAAAATCTGTTACGAAATGACAAAGTAATTGTAATCATTTACCGGATTGACGCTGAACGTAAATCTAGTGGCCAGGTTGTATAATTTCCATTATTTTCCTTGTATTTTTTAAACTGAAGACAGACATCTAAATCACTAATGAATTACATAGTGAAAAGTGGACAAGTGTTGATTTTTAAAGCAAAAACTGTGAGCTTTAGTTGTGTTTGTTAATTACAAAGGCAAATGGGGTAGATAAATGCAAGGACATTCAATCTCACAGAGGTCTCAAGAGTTAAAATAATTAATGCAAGTTGTTATTTGTCTTAAAATATCTTGGACTAAAAATACTTTGCAAACATGTTCACTATTGTTCACAGAGCTGACAAAAATTTCATGAGCTTCGAGTGTTCCCATACCTGGCGCATATAAAATATGATATTGTACGTACATATATATATAAGATAGCAGCAATATACATGCAAATCACATCCAGCCGATTTAATTAAGTTTTAATATCGCAATCACATGGATGCTATCTTTAATAAATAATCTAACTCAGAAGGACATGAACATTACCGTCAGGGCTAGGAGTTGCGTACTCAGTTTGATTTAATACGAACGGAAATGTGAAATTCTTTCAATTCCGGTTACATTCTGTGAGATCTAGTTCCCTTTGTAAATGTTCACATGTATTGTTTTGGAGGTTTTTACATGTCAAAAATGTTTTTAGGATTAGAATCGAGGTTGCATGAAGCCTTCGGGGAATCATTGTTTAGATTTGATTGTCAACTTTTTTCTTTGTGACATCCTCGTCTCAAACGAATTTATACTTCTTTTTTCAAGTAATCCTTCCAGCTCTTTAGATTTAAACATCGATGTTTTGCAGGGTAGAACTCTCTATTCATTTGCTAATACTATGTAGGTAACATACAGACAAACACTTTCTTATATTGCTATACATGTGTAGGTGGCCTGGAGTGTTTCTAATTTTACTAATTTTGTATTGGTTTAATTGTAGCATTGAAGAATTGACAGTGGATAAAATTTGAAATTATTTTTAGTTTTTGAAGAGGTTTCGATCATTAAACATTAATAATACTTGAAGTTGAAGCGCAAATCAGGCATTAGCAAACTCACTTATCCATTCCCATTCGTCGTTGGTTTACAACACTTGCCTGCTCTTCATCTTTATTTTGCTATTTTCAATTAGATTTGTTAAGCTCGGCATTGAATTTGGATATTTGGCAACTTTGAATATAAAATGAATGGAAGAGTTGGACGAGTAATAAGCGTCATTCTCAACTTTTACTAACTTGGTTAAGTAAAGCCGTCCAAGTAGATTTTACACATTTCTTGGTAAGCAGAACAAATCATGGTTTCGTTCGGGACGAAAGCTTAAATTTATTGAAAAATAAATAGCTCTACTCTATGAAGTAAAAGAGACCTTGTACTTTTTGGCAAAATTGGAACCAATGCCAGAATAGATTTTACACTTTATAATTTTTCAGCAAGGAACTTTTACAGTTTTCCGTAGCTTTGCTCTAAGCATCTTTTTATAACCTGCAAAGATACGTATGTATGTGTGTAAGAGTAAATCTTGGATGGACTGCTTTTTCTCACTAACAACATCAGTTTTGTAGTTGCAGCGATACGTTCTCAGTGAGTCCCTTCTTGTTCTAGATACAATTTTAGTTTTACGATCATCCGGTCTAGTGAAATAAAATTCTCATAAAACCGGACAAATTAAGCTGGTATCAGTACATAATAGGTTTCTTAATTAGTAAGAAATTAGGCTTGAGATAAACAACGGATCATGTTATGTTAACAATTAAGGTGACGTTTGTGAATTTGAGGCATACATACAAACGAGCTTTACATCCAAGAATATTTAAATTAAGCTCCCTTTGTTAGTAATCCTACAACGATAATTTTGCATAATGTCGCGTAGTTAGTTTACCTAATTTCCGTCATTGCTGCGCTGCACATTTCTGATAAAAAACCAGTTTGTTTAATTTGTGCAATTGCATTTTGTGGTGGACACAATGTACATACAGTATGAGGTTATTTGATCAAAAGGATATAAGCAATCATAATTTCTAGGTTTCACTTCCGTTTGGAACCCACTCATCCCCATCCCATGCATTTTCAACTTTTTGTTTGATCATTTACTTTTCATTATATTTAATAATAAATTCGTTGGTTCACACGACTTTAGAGATTTTCTCCCAGTACTCATTAAGTTTTTGCTGTTAAGACATTAGTTGAAAGGGGATTATCTGTACATAATATGTATGTAGCTCAACTATTACATCGGTTAGCGTGGTTGGGGGTGTCATGAATAGTTTTACTTTTGAGGTTGAAGGTGCTAGAGCGTAATGTTATTCTTCCTAATTTAAGGTGATATTTTGATTTTGTCTACGTTTTTTAAGTGATCTACAATCCATTGGGAGGCATTTTGAGCAGCATTCTTTGTTCTAAAATAGTTTGAGCTCGTGTTGGTGCAATCATGATTTGGAAGATTTTGTGAACGAATTAGTAAAATGAAATAATTAAACGCTATAAAGTTGGCGAGTGCGAAACCAACACGTAACTCCCTCAATACGGTGGCTTGACTGAAATTGAAAGTTGACCTAAATAAGATCGATTGGCTGGGATAGCTCGTTGGTTAGGTATCAGCAGTGTCTGTAAATATAGTCCATATCAATGTACAAAGCATTTATTGTCGGAATTGAATTGAAATTACTTCAGTTGGTTGCAAATTAATGTTTGAATGACGAGCATTCTGCTATCATTGTCAAACAAAATTTTGGTCCGAATAGGCACGAGTTATTTTATCTCAAATATACTTCACTGAGTATTATTAACTAGCTACTGTAGGATACTTGTAGGTTGAAGTGAAATCATTTGTTTAAAAATTGTTCAATTTATTTTTTACATTACTACAGGTGTGTGGTGGTTCAAAACTACTCGTTTAAACTTTAGTTTGTGCAATAAAGATATTGTCATACTTTGCACGTGGATTGATTGAAGGCATTTGAAGAATATATTTGCAAAAATAATAAATTTGTGAACCCGTGTTTAACAGTGATATTTATTCTGTTTCCAACTGTATGAAACAAAGTCGTAATTTATCCTCAAAAGCAAAAGGTTGTAAGAAAAGCTAATAGTGCAAGTATGTACTTATTGTAGTGTTTTGAGTTCCGGTAATAACTTATTATATCGTAAAACGAGCAGCCTTAAAATGCAAATCTCTCAACAAGTTCCTCCTCTAATATTAGATCTGGATCCAAAGTACGTTTTATTTAATTTAATTTTCAGTCGTTTTTTGATTGGAAAGGGAAGGAGTGTCGATGTCAAAATGTTATTTACTAACCAATTGTTAAGTTGTCAATGCCAGAAATTAACTTGATCATTAGCAATAGGTGTATAATTTTCAAGCAATTATAGCCTCACCCTGGAAATCTCATAGCCATCATTTCCTTTTACTCTATATGTAGTATTCAGAGCAACATGTGAAAAGCTCGTGCATGCTACAGAAAGATAATAATCACTAATCAAATACACCAAATTGAGTAATTGTGAAAACTGAGCAGGTTTACAGGATGATTTGTTGAAAAAACTCTGTTTGCTGAGATAGGATAACATTATTTTAATTGGGAATCCAAGATTATTTATTTTGGCATCTCAAGAGATGACGTAAATCATTCCAAAATAAATGTCTATAGGAACTCAATCACTTACATAGATACGTATACTTATAACTGACTTTTGTTCATCATTGTATGGTGTTGAGAACTAAATTTATTTATTGGCACAGTTTGAATTTGTACATCGGTCGAGATTTTAATTCACGTCGAATTTAAGCAATTCAGTAAACTAAGATTTTCTTCATGGAAAAGGATGAGAGATGGTTGGAAAATGTTTCTTAAAACTTGTAAAGCTTGTAGATTGAATACATATTTACTAATGGATGGAGAAATAAAATATGAACATCAATGTTTTTTAAAATAATAATCTGGGAAAATATTTTACACTTGGTGTGGGTGTGATGTGTGTGGTCTCTTTAACTTTAACTTGAAATTGTGAAACAAAAGATTTCACTTAAGCAGCTCCATATTTTGGCAGTGGCAGTTGTGCTTGAGCAATTGCACGGACAAACCGATAGTATCTTTTTTCTTTAAATGCTTGAACAGAAAGAAGTAAGGAAATTGAATAAAGTAAAAAGCAAAGGAAATTCTCAATCAAGTTGATTTAAAGGTCGAGGTTAAAATGCTATACCTCTGATTTCTGACAATATTTATATTTCAAGTTATTTATTACTATATTTTATTCCCAGGGGTTCAACCGGAGGATCTAGACCAGCATCTAGAGTTCGTGTGACATTTTTTGAGTCAGAAAAACCATTAGCAGTCAGCTCACCTGAATCAGATATTCTTGACTTTGATTTGAGTAATATGACGCTACCTGGAAGTCCGAATGCGGCGGACCATACGCCCACATACAACAGACAAATGAGGTAAATTCCCATTTAATTTGTATAATAGAATCCTATTGCTCAAGATTATACCATGTACGGTTTGGAACCCGAAGTTTTTATTATTTTTTATTAAATTTGAAAATCTGTAAAAAGGAAATATCAAATCATGGTAAAATATAGTATGATATTACACATGTCAAGTTATAGAATTACACTTTTTCACATTAAAGTAGGAATAGTCAAACTTGACACTTTGAAAATTAGAATTCTGCATATCAATGTCTGTTTTCGTCTCTTGGTTTTGCCTTGAAAAGCACGTTTAAAAAATAATTATATCTACTGTTATTATTTTGAAAACAAGAAAAAGGTACTTTAAATTTAGGTAGTGCCTTTGTTTTAAAAAAATACAAGCACAACCTAGTTTGTGTCCAGACAAGGAATTTATGGAATAATTTTGCATTTTATTGTCTGTACTTGAGTAACATTTTCTTCTTCATTACGAGATTTCCATTTGTAACTCGTAAATAGAAATTCCACATCTCCTTCTTGCTTCAATGGTTGAAGAACATTCCACAGAAAACATTAGGCAGAGTGCCCGGCTTGGTTGTTTTAGTTCCACAAGAATTTATTTATCCAAGACTGATAAAGGCCAAACTGTCGGTGTATTTCACTTCATATCAGGAAAGGATTGTCTAGTACAAACAATTTTCAAGGTTTGGTTGCATCTGTTATACATCAGGATACTGGTTTAAATTCAAGTGTGATCTTATGGCAATGGACGGTGATAAAAGCAGTAGCATTTAACCTTGCCCCACCCATTTAGCATGATTTAGCAGCTTATCAGCTTGGCCTTGATTTCGATACACCCGATGGATAAGCCTAATATCAAAAACCACTAAAAACATTCAGTTAACTTTAGACTTTAGATTATTTTGGTATATATTTATGTACCGTGATGAATGGTTACAAAAGAGGACACTCGGAATTTAGAATGTTTATTGAATTTAGGCACGTGAACGTATTTATCCTTTAGGTTTAATCTGCATTGCATGCTCTGGTACGATCATACGATAATAAAATATTTTGAAGTTATAATACATGTCTGAGCTTTTCCAAGAAAAAAAGGTATGTTTTGGAGTACATGCCAATTTAGTTTAAGCATAAGCCATGCCCTCAATATATAGCTCTATTACTGATTCCAAAGGAGAATTTATTGAAATCCAATTAGAGCACAATACAAATTGAGTTTGCTGAATGTATAAACCAGAACTGAAATATTATAAATTCCGATGTACATACATAGTGAATACACATGTATTTTATTATGCTCATAAATTCTTGTTGAAGGGAACGCATTGATCAAAATCTTGAAGCTTTCAGCTTTGCACTTTTGCGAGGTTTTCACATTATTAAATACCTGATCTAAATTTAAAAGTTAATAAAGTCAAATTATTTTGGGGAGTGGATGGAGGTTTGTGACATTCTGCATTACCGTCATTCATGTTTTCTGCCAATTTTCATTTTCGTTGGACAATTTTAACTGGTTTTCCCTCCGGACTTGTTTTGTCCATACCAAGTGCATTTGCGATGCAAACGACGAAGCCAGGCAGTTCGCTTGACCTTCAAAAAAGCAATGATTCCATAGAATAAAAGTTATTGTCGATGACGAAACTATATATTGCATGAATCTCTCTCATAAAACATTTTCAGGAAACTTAAATCATTGTTTTATGCCCATCCATGTTCATCGATTTGCTTGATTTGCACAGTCGACAGTTCAAGTCCATTTGTTTCAATCAACTTCTTTTCCTTGGCTCCCTCTGATAAATCAGTTGCAAGAGTTTTGCTGATAGTTATTTATTCTCATAAAGATTGACCTAAATGTTTACAATTGGGAATATATGGGTGGGCCGAGGGCTTCCGATGAAATCATGGTGAAATGAGAACATGCGCTTCCCTTGCTTTCTCTTTTCTATAACCCTTTTCTCCTTAATAACATCATTCCAACTCTTCTTAACGCGTGAAGTAGTTGTCTTCTTTCCGTGTAAGTGTGTTGAGTTGCGTATTGAATATTGGGACATGTGAAAGGGCATCGCCCAAAATATTATTTCAAATTATATTTCCGGGCAAATAAACATTTTGCGTATTTCTCAATGTTTTTCTGCAATACTTGGGGCGTAGATTGCAAACAAGGAATTCCATATCAGGTTTATGGGTTTCATGTCAATTCAGGTATTTAAACCTAAAGTATTTATTAGTGCAGTGGATTTGAGTGTATGGGTAAGCCTTTACTTATTTACATTTGAAACTTCAGCTCAATTCTAATTAAACAAGATAGTTTTGAGGCATTTAGGCTTGTGAATGAGACTTGATTGACTCTTTTACATTTTCATGTAAACTTTAATTCAACAAGTTTTATTGATGCTTGACGTCTCGGAAGCTAAGGTCAGTTTTAGTTATAGTCGGATTGGCAGAAGAAACAAGGCGGTGATTGATGTTTCATTAGATTATCTTACAATGCAATCTCGTGCTCCAATAAACAACTTATATAAACATGTTTTTGTATCAAACAAGGAAATGATGTTCGTCCATGAAAACTTCATCATGTCACGTTGTATAATGCATGATAACGATTTTCTGTGTTGATGTCAAAAATGATAAAATGATTTGAATACATAGTTTATACGCAAATGTCGTAAAAGTGAAAATAAATATGTTGTCTTCTATTTTTGTTCATCTTGTCATAGGTGTTACATTGCTTAAAATGAAGATTAAATATCCTAAAAAAATTTATCTTGTTTGCTTAAAAAAATTGGAAGCTAATTTATAAAGGATACGATTAGACTTCACTAGTTAATCTAAATAGGTCACGAGTTAAATGTCTAAAGTTATCATTCGTATTGAATTATTATACTGTAATTACCGTCAAACTAATAGCTAAATTATTCTATCTAAATACTATAGGTGCTAGCCACAAAAAATTGATTTATGTGGAATGAGAAAGCAAGGACAATTAACATTACATTATAATTATTCGTCAGACACGGTCCATTTAACAAAGCTTGTGAAATGTTTGTTTTCATTAGAGATTGCTGAGCATGCGTTGATTCAGTGCAACTATGTAATTAGTCCATTCTGGAACCAAGAAGGAAAGATTAGAGAAATTCTTTACTATCTTTACTACATTGAAAGAGGTATTAGAATACAATTAACTTGAGAAAGTTGTGTCATCACTTTTTACTCGGCCTTCAAAATCAATAAACTAACACAGAGTGAAAGCACTTTAGGATTAATAGTAAACCACAATAACAGTGTATGCATGCAATGAGGTTTCGGATAGCGGCCGTGACATTCAATGTGGCTTATGCAATTAAGCAATGTTCACGAAACAATAAAAAACAACGACGTAGTTGTTGGAAGAGAATTAGAACACTAATTTGTTTTAAAGGTCATAACTAGCATTAAAGAGTATTTTGAATCAACTTCCACCCATAAAGAGCAGTACTGCATCGCACTTGAGTTCATATCAATTAAGCTCAATGTATGCCATTCTACCTTCTACATTTTTTGGCAGTGACATTGACAGCATGCACCATTATTCTTGTGATTTTTATTATGGCCCTGGCAATGACATAATATCCTTTCCACCTTACCCAAGATATTATTGATTGGTGCAGAATTAATAAACAAATGACAGCATGACTCTTTCTTTGTGTCTTTTATGATTGAAAACAGGACTTGCATTTTTTCGTTCAATTGGTTGAGCAAGGGAAAGTTTGTGGTATAACATTTCAGTATATTTCATACCATCGTCGCATTTTACTGGTGTGCCTTCTCGAAAAATCTAAAATTAGCTATTATACATTCATTGCCATGTTTCTTTCATGTTCTGCATCATGCTTGTTATAATTTAGAATTTGTGGACTGCAAATTTATTTTAACTCCATAGCCTCTCATTTTCAGTTGTTGTCTAGATTGTAAATAAACCGGACGTGAATCTTGTGTCAGTCAATTGAAAATATTGTCCTCCTTTTGTTGAAGTAGTAGAATACCGAACTGTTTCATGAAGATTTTATGGACGAACGTTACAGAATAATAGTTATTTATATTTCACCAAAACCTCAATGTCTCTTTCTGTCATGTATGTATTTGAAATAGCCAATTTATCAAGTCACTTTTAATTTGAGTTTGAAGGACATTTGATATTTTATTACTAGTGCATCGTTTTAATAGTGCAAAAGTCGGATAGATAATCGAGACAGATTTTGGCAGCTGTCAAAGCAAAGTTTATTCTATTTTCAGGATTTCAGCTTTTTATTGCTCGTCGACCTTTGTGTACATTTTATTTGTTTTGTGTGATTTCTACAACGAATTATTCCATAATGACATTGTTCTGAAAACGTGGAGGAAACGTTCAGTGAATAAAGTGGCTCATTTCATCAATACTTGTTGGTGCTTTTTTACCTGTGCTACGAATTCAAAGAGAGTAAAATTCACAGAAATAAATAAAACTTAACCAGGATGCCGAGTATGTCAGTTTCCCATGGGGGAATCTTGTATTACGTTGTGAAAATTCCAAGGAGTAAATTGGAAGCAATGAGCCCAGATTCCGGAGTGGGACCTGCAATTGGTGGCCCAATTATTAAAATTGATGCCGACAGGTCCGTTGAAAAAATCTCGATCTTTAAAATAGTGACCTCAATTTTAAAATGCTACTTCGGGTTCAAACCAATTATCACTTTATGATCTTTTCAAACTGTGCATGATATGTATAATAGTAAATGAACCACATTAATATTGTTGTTTTTTGCTTAATTTTCAGCGAGGGTTGGGATAACCCTTTTAGACCAGATGGTGACCTCAGTAAAGAAGCTGATCAAATTGTGGAGCTCATCAAGGAAGGGAAGCCAATTAATGAAGAAACTCTGCGAAGTAAAAGCCCCTCTGTCAACGAGTCCTTCATCGTTTCCCACAATAACCAACTAAATGTACGTAAGAAGAATAAAAGTATCAGATTCCTGGATGCAGTCCCGGATTTGGTGCAATCTAATATTTAAACGTGGATTTAAGTTGTCCACAATTATTTATATTTTTTGTCCCCTATATTCTTCAGGCATCTCCCAGAGGGAAAGAATCCAACGGAAAAGCGAAAGGTGGAGGACCAGATACTGTTCAGCATACAACTGTACCCCCAGCATGTCAAGCAGGACAAGTTGAACATGTCAAGATTGAAAAAAAGAAAGGCTGCTGTGTTATTCAATAGATTATTTTTAAAATTATGTTTTACCCTTTATGACTTTATGACTATTGCCCACATGTGTCTAGTTAATTTTAAACTGTTGACCATATAAATTGCTATTGTATGCGAGCAGATATGCATAATTGAATTGTAGATTATAGTTTTACTTGCTGTTAATTCGAAAACGCAGATTCATGAGAGAAACGTACGCAGGTGTGTATGTTTTCAATTATGAGAAAAATGTTTCTAAAATTGTCCATTTTAATATTATATTGAATTGTTCTGCATTTAAATGCTTCCGACGTTGTAAAATTGTCCATGATTGAGCATTGTTTAAAAGTCTCGGACTGAATTTGTAAACTAAGTCATTTAGCTAATAATAAGAATTGGTAATCAAAAAATGTTGTCACCTTCATAAGTCATGCTAGAAACTGAATTTGTACTCCTATATATTCCTACATTCTTTTGTGCTAAACATAAAGGCCCTTCCAGGCAGCTCTTATTACCTTATTTCCTTAAAATCAACAAAATTTACAGAAAGAGATTAACTTATTTATTACTTAGACCCACGAAACATCATCAAAACTTTCAGACGCAATATTACCTCATTCAGTATACAAGAAACTGTAGAGTTGAAATTTTCAATTTTATGTGGTTGAGCCCTGCAAGTGTGTGAGACTGATTCCAATATAGAATATAAATTACCTAATTATAGCTTCGAAAGTTATAACTTAGTGTGATTGCTATAATATCTTGCACACAGTGTCCTGTATCGTCACAACACATAGCGATGCATCAACCCTTTTCTGAACTACACTACTTATATAATGAATTAACTGTTAAAGGTGCTGCTTAAAAAAAGAGAATCTATTTTTCGTGGATGTTATTACTGCGTAACTTTATGAATCATCATAGTGCTGATGTGCGTGAAATTAACATAAATAACAGCTCCTTTTTAATTTGAATACGCTACTCTGTATACTTGACTAAATTGTTAGAGTATGTCAAATTCAAATTTTGAACCAATACTTAATAAAATACTAGTTGGGAGGTTCGTATGAAAGATGCAGATTCTTGTAAGTTTGTTATAAAGGGTTTGATATTTACATGTTTCAAGGACTGGAAATAAATTCAAGTAATGCTTGTACACTGAAACCAATTACAGCTTGAATACCAAAATTAAATTGTAATTAAATTGTGAAATACATAAGTTGGGTAGTCAGTGTAAAAGGTAATGTTTAAAGCGTTGAATAGATAATTTGCGATTCCAAGCAGCTTTATTTGGTGGGATTCAGTTACGCATCAATTGTTAATTGTTTTTACTGTACACAGTAATTTTACTTAATTAACAAAATCTCAGTTATTGTACCGCACCAGTATATTATTTGGTATGGTTGATGCTAGGTAATTTGTTATTTTTGCAATCAGTGCTGTGATGTTGGTTTTGTTGCACTTTAAAATATTTGAAAAATCTTATTGTAAAAGTTTGAGATTTAATCACAAGCCTGTGTATTATAATCATTTCTGTTACCTCTATTTCTGAAAAATAATGATCTATCCAGAAGGGGTTAGTGGATCTATGATAAATTTGTATGCTCGTTGATACGAATGACAATTTTGTAGCTGATTACTTTTACTAAGCATGTCAGAATTATGAATTAAAAATAAATTGCATCCCGTATTATTAATAGCAAAGGGAATTTATTCAATTCAAAATACGTACGAAATTTCCATATGCGAAAAACTCATAATTGACAAAATGATAAATGATAAAATGATGCAATGCAATATCCATTAAAACCTTTCAAGGCCAATCAATCAAACTTTATATGGTCTCAACTATCTTTACACATGTTGAAATATCTTGCTCTCTTCAAATTTAAATACAACCTTTAATCCTACATTTAAAAATGACGCCTGACGTTAGTGGTCCACTCAAATGGGGAATTCTCAGTGTCGGTAGAATTAGTAACGATTTTACATCTGCTCTAAAAATATTACCTCAAACTGAGCATGAAATAGTAGCCGTTGCAGCAAGGAATGACGAATCAGCTCAACAATTTGCGAAGAGACACAATATACAGAAATATTATGGGAATTATGAAGAACTCCTTCAAAACGTTGATGTCCAAGTTGTTTACATTGGTGCAATTAACACACAACATTTACAACTTGCCAAGTCGGCCATTTGTCATGGGAAAAGTGTTTTGTGTGAAAAACCCCTTTGCATCAATGTTAAAGAAACATTGGAGCTTGTGAAACTAGCAAAGGACAAGGGAGTCTTTCTTATGGAGGTACATACATATTTAATCTTTTATTGTGTCATGCTTCAACTACACATAAAACAAAAATAGGGAATTTGGAGCAGATGCTTTCCAATTTATGATAAACTCAAGGAACAAGTTGACACTGGATCAATTGGTGATGTGCTACAAGTCTATGCAACTTTAGGGTGTCCTATTTCTCAAGTTGATAATTGCAGGTTTTGCTGAAATTTATTTTATGAAAAATTAACTTGAAAATTTCAGATTGAAAGAATTGGGTGGAGGATCACTACTCAATCTCGGGATTTATTGTGTTCAATTTGCAACTTTTATTTTTGGAGAAGAGAAGCCAGTCAAGATTGAAGCAGGAGGTCATCTAAACAATGACGGTGTTGATGAGAGTATTTCAATAACTTTGCTTTACAAAGGAGGGAGGACAGCCACCTTAGTGAGTTCAATGAGAGTCGATTTGATGAATGATGCATATGTCATTGGAACAAAGGGAATGTTGAAGGTGAAAGCAGCAGATTTTGATTAAAGTGTAAATAATTATCATATTTCAGTTACGTTCAATGTTTGTATGTCCGGATACCTTGCTTACACCAACGTGCACAATAAATGTTCCTTTACCTCAACCTACTCCTGGATCAGCGTTCAACTATCCAAATAGTGAAGGCCTTTCTTATGAGGCACAAGAGATTCGAGAATGCATTAGAAAAGGTGATTTATTTGCATTAGAGTTTTAATGTGCTAAGTTGGTTTTGTATCTACATTTAATAGGATTGAGAGAAAGTCCAAAATTAAGACTGAGCGAGTCAATTGCTATTGCTGAAATAATGGAAGAAGCAAGGAAGCAATTAGGAGTAACTTACATGCAAGATTGAATAGTTCTTCAAATTATTTATTACAAGATAAACGAAACATCAATCAAAGATCAAATGGTTACAATTCTGTTATTTTGAATAAATTGAAGGTACATGAATAATCTACTATTTTAATAAATTCAGGATGGTACACAGAAGAATGGCTTTATATAATTACTAAAACGTCGACTAATTTCATTGTTTTAATAACATATACACAACCATGTACACGAATTTTGAGATTTTAATTAGATTGTTAACATCACAATTATGATTAAATACTGACTTTAAGTCGAGCAAGACGAAGAAGATATGGAGCAAATGGAAGGAAATTTTTTTCTCAGTTTAATTAATTGATTAAAATTAATGACAAATACATAAATATTTAACATGACAATCTTGTTAAATTATTTATGGATGTATTCGTTTTATAATTTCAAAATCATTTAAAAAATTATAATGCAGGAAAGCAGTTATTCATGATTATTTGTGAAAGTGTTGGAAGCGTGAGCAAATGCCACATTAAATCTGTATTCTTTTACTCCACTTGGCTAAAAGAAATTGTGAAAGGTAAAACAATTGTTTAAAGTGTGGATAAAATACGGAAAACACAGCATTTTATACGTACAGATAAAATACCGACAACTAAGTTTATTAATGAAAAACACACATACTCATACAAATGAAGCTCAATGAGAACAAAGGGTTTGAATTGAAATTGGAATTGAAACCTATTGCAGTAGTAATACTAAATATTAAAATTAAAAGTATGCAGTTATTGTCGGCAAACCGATGGATGCTAGAAGCTAAAATTAATCCTCCTCATCAGAAAGAAATTTGTAAGCGGTTCTTCCTCCATTCCGAACTTTTAGATAGTTACAGCAATAACCCTCGACTTCCAACCGATTGTTTGGTAATGTTCTAGAGCTTGGAGGATCACTTTTCTCTTTTCCTACAACGAGTAACCTAAATAACGTGTTAAAAGTAAACATTGAATTACTACGCATAAATTACAGTTCTACGTAAATGTATTAAATATAGAATTCTTATTAGTAGTAGTAGTAATAAATGTATGTAGATAGTAAAATCATATATGTTGCAATGTCTTAAATTGAGATTAAAATTATCACTGTGAGTTAGAAGATGGATCACACTGAAGGAGTCGTACAATTGACGGATCCGATTTAGCCCCTTTTAATTAAAAAAAAATTTTTAATTCAACGAATAGAAATGAATATAATAAAACCTTCAATAAACTCTTCTAATGACAACTTTCCATCCATGTTTTTGTCCATTTGTCGGAATATTTTATCCTGTAAAAAATTTCTAGTTAAACGAACACCTAATGGATATACAGATGCATTGGATGATAAGGGGGATAAAACTAAATAAAAAGCAAAGCACCGTTCTTTTCTCGGGAGTAGATTCATCCTCCGGCATCTTCATTACACTTCCAACCATTTTATATATTGCCTAACGTTTCATTACAATTAGTTTTAATTGAATGGTGATTTTAAGCTAATCATCTTACAGTAACAATCTCGAGCATTTCCTGCCTTGAAATGTAGCCGTTACCATCTAAATCGTACATGGAAAATGCCCATTTTAGCTTTTGCTCCAATTTCCCTCTGGATGTCACGGAGAGTGCACACAAAAATTCCTAAGAAAACATTTTTTATTAATATAAGTAAACACAGTGACACTATGTATCAGTTGCGTTTTATGTCGAAGGATCATTTGATTATTGAATAATTTAGCCTTAATTTAGCCTTAACTTTTAACTTATCTATCACCAACCTTCAACAATATAATTTGGGACTGGTACGAAAATGATTATCATTGTTTCCACTACTGTTATTTGTACGGAATGAAATAAACTTACCCGAAAGTCAATTGTACCATCGGCATTTGCATCAAATGTTCGAAACACGTGTTCCGCAAACTGAAAAAAACATTCAAGGCTTAGTGAAAAACTTTTCTAATATGTACATACAGATATTTATCTATATTACATAGATTGTTCATTTGCTCTTCTCTGTGTTATTTTATTCAATGCTATTGAATCTTTCGCCCTCTTTTAATTCAATCAACGAAGGTACCGAATGCTTTATTGATGACTTGCCAATTGAGTTTAGATATCAACATTTCAACATTCCCTTACATATACTCCGATTATCTGAAAACTTTTCAAAGGGAATTTCCTTTTTTTATACGAGTTGCTGCAGGTAATGTCAAAGCAGACAAACATTAAATTAGTCAGAGGAAGTCAAGTGTGACTCTTCAGAATAAGAGTAGCAGCTAGACAAATTATAAATCATCCGAATTCAACTCTACGAGGACTGTAACAGGATTTCATGGAAACTCAAGCCTTTCAAAAATGTTGAAAGAAATGAAACACAATCTAGCATCTGTCAAATTTGATCCTGCATGTATCGTATGAAAAAAATCCAAATTCTTCACATCAAACTTTTTCTACCTGTACATTTATTTTGTTTGGAGAATATTCTGCTTGTTGCAATCATTCCAACTAATACAGATAATTGTAGGAATAAATTCCTCAATCTGAGATAATATATCTTTCATACAGCTAAGTTCATTATAATAAAGTAAGATCCTTCCAATCTACCCCAAAAAGAAAGAAACACGATAGTAAATGTCAATATTTCCATTCTTTTGCAATTTCCTTCATTCCATTGTTACAGGATTTTTATGCCTGAAATCCTTCTTTATTATCCAACCATTCCTATAGTCAATTTATGGAATATCATCTATTTGTACGCGAGCAAACAATGAAAGATGGTTATTACTCAACGTTTTCCTTTGTCTCGATTATAATAGATTCTAGTGTTAGAATATTTGAAGGAGGAATATTCAGTAATGAAGTGCTAAACAAAATCAATGGAACAAAATGTTTCGTGTAAAGGTTGGCATGAAGGGATCACAACGTTAAAGGTCACCCAATGGTTAGAAAACATTTAGAAAATAAATCTAATCACCTTTGAGGCGTCTCCGTATGGGAAAAAGTTTCCATATATTTTCTTGAATTCTTCAACACTCAAACACCCTGATGGACAATCTATTCAAAAATCAGATATACATATATAGCCTTATTTATCATCTTATTTCTCTGAAGCAAAAAGTTTCAAACTTCAGAAATACATTTTCTGTGTGTGTATGTGTGGGTTCATTTTGGACGAAATAGTTTTATTTGTTGTTTTAATAGGGGGAAGGCAAAGATGAGGATTGAGGATAATCTACTCACCTTTTAAAAAACCTCTGTACCATTCTTGAATCTCCGTTTCTGAAAACACATAATTTTTTAGATGTTATGATAATTAATTAATTTGAATTTTTGAATCCTCAGCATTACAATTTGAACAAATAAATGAAACTATCCTTATTTTTGAACTAGATATACATACATACATCAATAGTCTGCATTTTACGGCACATATGTGGCTGAACTTTCTCTTAATTTCAAACGTTCCATTTCCAATACGACACCGAGCACGAATCAAATCAATGCTCCATGTTTGCCAAATATTTCATTCAATATCTGATATCCTACCACTTGATAATTTACTATCAAAATGCATATAAAAGTGTGTAGAAAACCGAATTAAGCTTTGTCAACAACCAATTTGTATGCGCTGCAAGTATTTTTCCCTTTCACTTTCCTTTCTCTAACAAAAACCCATCTCATCTTGCAATAAATATTGTCGTTTCATGAATATTTAAAAGTTGAATATAAAAGTTTAGTTCAAAGATAAGATGATAAAAGTAGAATACAGCACCGGCAGTGACTTTTGAGTTTGAGATAGAATTCACTTTGTTGTAAATGTTGTACACAAGAACTATTAAATTATGCAGCAAAGCAACGCATTTTTCAGATGTAACTGCCTGACGTTATTTTCTTCAATAGGAAAAGAAAAGACATGAATTAAGCAAGTTGGGTTTCTAATTTGAAGCTAAATAAAATTGTTGAATTTTCTAATTTAAAGACTGATTTACTGTTTAATCCATTATGTACATCTAAAGAATTCACCTTTTTAGTCATGGGTGGGATTAGATTGTAATAGAAAAAGACTCAGAAAATGCCTACATTTTGGCAAAATATAAGGATAAAATAATTAAAAGGAGCCAATTCTTAATTAATTGCTATACATTCTGAGCAATAAAGGTATGAAGTTTGCTTACCAGAAAACTCAGTATTTTCCCGAAGGTCTGCCAGAACTTCCGGCTTCAACTTGCTATTCCCTTTTCCCATAGTGCGACAATAGGAATTTCACTTGATGGAAATTAAACAATAATGGCAATGTTGTAAATTTTTCGTTTAAGATGAAAAATTGTAAATTCTAGCTTCTCGTTTTAAAGGTGAGTGGATACTGGACTTCCAAGTCTGGAATCCTCAAAATAAATCTACAAAATTGAAAAATTAAAATTCAAGGAATTGCACTCATTCTGTAACATTGGTAGGGAGCATTTCAACAAGTTGCTGAGATTTGTGACTGAATGAGAAAGTATATGCTCTTGCTAATTTGATTAAAGCATACGATGAGACAGAATGCTAATGAGTACTCAAAGTACATCAATATATCGTACTTCTTCAAAGAGATCAAATTAAGTATAACTGAGGGAAACCCTAGCCCTCAGGAGCTGAATGCAGATACAATCATCACAACGTCGACGAGATTAGCATTTCCTTACAACGTCAAAGCTCTTTTTGTCATTTATTAATATTCTATCGAGCATTGTTCAATCTTATATGCTGTAAAGCTTTTGAAAAGATAGTGATGAATAATTTGTATTTACATTGCATTGTGAAAAGAATATAAATAAATTATGCCTTGCTCTCTTACTAAAATTCTTCAAAATTTACCTGTGTTGGAAGTAGTTTCTTTACTTTCTTTTAGTGCTTCTATGTAGTTCTTGACAAAGTCAACTCTAGCCAGCAGTATACAATTGAGCAGGGCCTTTTCAGTAAGAAATAGCAATCTCAACTTGTATGAAAATTTGCAACGTCCAGCCTGAAACAGTAAACAATTATTTTAAATTCATATGGGTATGCATCTATAAAAAAATTTGAAACTTACTAAGCATACACGATAACTAAGAATAAGTAGTGCAAAAATAAGTGAAAAGAAAAATGTAGAAAGACAGAAAAATTTAATTTTCTACTTATTATAATATGTAATAACATATAACAACTAACTTCAAAACATTCTTGAAAATAATTGCTTCCGAATTTATCCCCAAGTGAGAAAAAAACAAGAGAGAATTTAATATTATAAATAGGACCAATTTTTGAGTTTATTTTGTACAACGAGTGAGTAGTTCTTATCGAGAGGATTTCATGGAGAAATTCAGATCATCACCGGTAACTGCAAAAGCAAAAAAAGATCCTGTGCCAATAAAACATTAATGTCCTCTTTCATCAACATTACCCTTGGTATTTCTAAAAAGAAAATAAAAACAACTTTTCCATTATTTACCAAAGTAAAATCCACTCAAACTACAATAATGTTATTTTTTTTTTATTTTTTTCTCTCATCCCAATTCCCTAGACATCTATGTATTATCAGTGGTATCGACAACCAGCAGCAAAACTAAAATATTTAATAAGCCTACCATAAAAAATATGGTGAAATTAGGACATTTTTTATGATTTTATCAGCCAACACACACATTTCACCTAGGATTTGCAAATAAATCCTATGAATCATTATATGATGTGATTTAACAACATCAACGACAAACATCAAATATTCTCTGAAACTGCATAGAACGGAGATTGGGAAATAGTGGAGAAAAACGAGGACTAGCATTAGTTTGAATAGTTTAGGCCTGCACTACTAAGTTATTTAGTTGAAATACAATTAAATATTTATGGTTTGAAGGCCGAATGGCACAAGCCAAAGTTGTATACATCTATATTTGGCTAAGGGTTTTATTATGGAAGATGAGGATGCTGTGGTTTGATCTACAATGATTATAGGAGTGTGAGGCGTGTGAGAATTTTAGTGGATGTTGTTCTAAAATATGTATTGGACAACATTAAAAGTGGCAAAATTGGGGAGATGATGAAGTCGCAAACTAACACATAAAGTCACATAACTTTGCGTGGAAGTTTTAGAAATTCAATGACTAAGAGAAATTGAGAATCAAATTTAAACAGTGAAAGTAAAAATGACAAGATAAAAGTATTTTGAATTTTTTAGGGCAGCAAAAATTTGGGATTGGTTCTACACACAATGACCATAAAAGTGAAATATTGAATTAAAAAGTAATTTAAGAGATAGAAACACGTAAAATGCACATAATAACGATAAACTGAGACTCAACCGCAGTAAGTACTCTATTTACAACCACATTATGTAATGTCTTAGTTGCACCATCAATTACTAAACGTTCTCTGGTTTCCAATTTGGATGACAAAGAGTGCCAAAAACTAGGAAATATTAGATGATTAATCATTATCCAAACCCATTTCTTAGTTCTTATGTTCTCCATAAACATAATTAATGGAGTTGCTCTAAACTTAAACAATGTTTAAAAAAAATATCTTCAAACCGTTCCATCTCATATTTAACTAAAGTATGCATGCATGTGAATTTGAAAATTCAGAAACGACCTCATAAATGTGGTAACAAAGCTCTGAAAAAATGTTTAGGTTCCTGATTCCAAATACTGAAACTTCCTCCTGGAGTGCCACACATGGCTGAAAGAATCCTTGGCTTTGCCAAGTACTCCAAAGAAATGTACGATTGGTACATTATGTATGCATACATAAGCCCGAACCTTTTGGTTAAAAAAGAACTCAGACAATTGAAATTCTGTTTTCAGAAATTCAGGTGTAACCTACGGGTGGATCTCATGCTTCATAATGTATGTATATGTAAATAAATACATAGTTCTTCGTACGTCCAAATAAATATTAAGTTTGATTATGAATTATTTAACAAGAACCTTGTTCTTTAATTACCATAAAATTTTATTCATTTAAATTAATAGACATAACGAATCATGTGTCAAATATTTAAGTGAAACCATTTTATTTTCCTTATATTATAACGTTGCATACATAACATACATGCATAATTGCTAAAATTAGGAAATGTGGCAGCAATAACATCACCATGAACAATATTTCTGCATCCGAGAAAATTCAAGAAAATCATAATAAATAATTGTTATACTTTTATACTTTCTTTTCTTTTATCATTAAGTAGGGAAGCCCAGACAATCAAATAAATGCCACTGCACACAGCAATGCATCACGAAAAGAGTATTAGCCACACCCGAGTTCAAAAAAAGTTTCACTTGACAGAATTATAGGAGCAAACCAAGTCATTATTACTGTCTGCCTGATAAATAAGGGGTTGGATCCCACGTCTCTGTTCCGTAAAGAGTGTTTTGGTATAGGCCATGACCAAGCGTCGTTTGCATCATTTTCTTTTTTGGTAGATCTCTTGGATTCTCAAGGGACATTCTCAATTCAAAGATAGAACGTTCTCTTTCTTCTTTGCTTGCCATTTTCATAACCCGTTCTACCTCATCATCACTCAATGGATCAAAATAATATCCAGAATCATCAAAGTAAGACATTGACCTTCCGCCACGCCCACTTCGACCATCATCATATTCCCCATCAAAAACGGATCTAGCCCTTGACATTGACCTTGCTCTGGTTACAGATCGTGCTTTAATAGTAGAAGCAACAGAACCTTCTCTAAACACGGATTGTGCACGAGAAACAGATCTAGCCCTAGACATTGATCTTCCATGAAGAGGGTTACTCATTATTTCGGCTTCATCATCGTATGGAGCTCTTGACATTCTATTTGCTCCCGATGGACGAGGAGAATAATTAAAGTATTCAGAAATTGGTTCAACTTTTCCATAAAATGGATTTGCGGCCCACCGTTCCGAAAAGGTTTTTGCACCTGGGGGACTCATTGTACGTCGTCTAGAACGACGCATGTCTGGTTCGATGGCTTCACCAATATACCGGACCTTGCATTTATTTTATTGAGCAATGGGCATATTGATAAGTGAATACCTGAGGCTTATAATAAGATACACCATATTCATAGTTGTAGTCATACATTCTTGTTCTTGGCCTTCTCCAGTGTGTGAAATCCGCAATCCCTTTTTTACTTGCCATTGTTGTCTAACACGCAATACAATAATCAGCCTTAATAGGTAAATATAAAGTAACCTAACAATATATTGGATAGAACTCACAAGAGAAAAACCAATTTCCTTTTCCTGTAAATCGGTATCTGCAAAAAATCAGGCTCAAGCTACCACAACGCACAAGTTCTGCACAACGACTAAAATGGCCGATATTTAACTGGAACTAAGATTTCAATCCGGGGGCGAGGAGGAGATAAGCATTAAGGAAGCCAAAATAACTTTATTCTTAACGAGAAAGGATTACTTCACTCTATAGAAAGTAGAAAATATGTACAAAATGTACAGTACATACATATGTACAGATATTGTAAATTTAGTTGGATACAATATCAGCATGCAACAGATCGTAATTCCACTTTTTACATACTCCTTGACTCCCTTTAAAAAATTTTTTTAGTTCATGACCGACATACTGCTGTTGCAAATTGCAATGCATTGCCAATGTCAGCAATCGTAGGATGCTAAATTGTCTCAGGGCCAAAATCATTGAGTTAAAATTAGATCCGTGAATTCTGTGAAAGAATTGGGTTTTTTTTAAACTCAATAACGAACTGATAACGAATAGCGATGTATAACTTGAAATCATTTTTGTCAGATGAGTATAATAGTTATTACATACATGTGTACCTAGAAGAACAAATACCTTTGTAATTATAAGATTAAAATGATAATTTAAATATTCGGGATTCAAACTTCGGATTAACCATTTCAATCCAATTCCTATGAAATAAAACAAGATTCCAGTCTTGGTTCAAAAGAAAGGAAATAAACTGACAAAAAAAAGTCTCAAGTACCTGAAAATTTCCATATTCCAGGCACTTGCAGGATGGAATAAACTCATTCATCATCATCCCTCATTCCCTTCAAAACATGCTGAAACAAAGTAAAAATTTTTCATGCAACTTGCAAATCCTACTTAATTCGATAAAAGTATGAGAATGAAAAAAGATAATCCAACTTCCACTTTTTAGAATTACTTAAAAATAGGAAATTAAGTTTCAGTCCATTATTATAACAAGAGTTTAGAAGATAAAGGTATAGTTTCAACTCAGTGATACTCCTCAATCCCTCAACGTTATGTGACGGGAACTGAGAGCTTTCATTTTTTATTGGGATTCAAATCCTTTTTTTTCTTATTTAACGGGAAAAACTAACTCAAGTTTTACAGCACGTATGATTTTTTGACAAGAGGCTCCAAAATGAAATTGGCAAAAGCTATCCAACTATTATAGAATAATGTGAGATCTAGCCGTGTCTGACATGAATTTATTATGCTTGGGTCTCAACTTCATAACTCATTTCTTGCTGGATGTGGTGGAAATCTCGGCATTTTAAATTTGTTTTGTACCATACCCTAACTAAAAGTTACTTTCATAGATTAAGTCAATTAAAAACAATAGAAACTTTACAGATTTACACCACAATAAAAACCTATCTTGTAGCGCAAATAAACTTTCTTTTACACACTAAATTCTTTGTTCCATGTAACTTTAGAAAAAAAGCAGACACATCTCGCTAGGCTCTGACAAGGAATAACTTTGAGGAACAGTTTAATTATGGCAATCTGAGAGTTGTTTAAACATTTCTCTTTATCTGATGGGACCAATTGTCAACTGAAAAGGCGAAAAGTTATTTCTTTCATTTTGTATGAATTGCCCTTTGCTCTCTGGCCTGGAATGCAATTGTTGTAGCAAGGCTGAGATTTAATTAGAATTATTGCTATTCTCAATGGTGTATTATGCACTTTGCAATTCATCTCTCCTCTCTAAGCCACTCTAAACATTAATTTTAATATTCTTTGTCCAACAGTTTTATTCTTAAGTTTCGCCTAATCATAATTATCCATTCTTTAATCTAATACCAATCCCACATTTTAGCACTATTTCAGTTATCCAGTTTGTAAAGGATTGAATGTGCATAGAAAGGGTAACTGGATAATGGTAAATTAATTAATGGGGAAGCTGTGTCAAACGTACAATGTAGTCTTGTCTTGTCAATTTGTAATGAATGCTATATTTAATTATCAAATTAAACTGTGCAATAAGCGTGCAACACACTCATTCCACAGATCAATGCACAAAGTGAAAGAACATAAAAGAAAGTTTGAGCAAATAAATAAATAGACTCTTGTGGGATTGGAAGGATACACAACTTCAACAGTATTCTTCCATTACTTCTTTAAATTGTGTGAAAGCAAATGTAAATAATTCAATGCACAATTTGATGGTACAAAGAGACTCTGGGATTGACGTACATGGTTTTATTTTAAAGAAAAAAGTTTTCATCATTTCAATTTGAAAAGTAAAGGATGAATTAAACTTTTAAATATGTAATACAAGAATATGTACGCGAACAATTGAATGAAAAAAAATTGGTTGTTTCAAATGACTAGACCCAAAATATACTGTTATTAACCCAATTCATATATTTCACCAAACTCATTAAGCCACACCTTAAAGAGACAAATGAACATTAGACTAGTTGAGTTAAGGATCCGAATAAAAACATGATAAATAAACCATAAACACACAGAGGGCATACATTTTATTAAGGACATGGTAAAAATTACATCATTCTGAACTAAAGTGCTGTATAGCTTTGTGCGCAAAAATAATGTCATATTTCAGAAATATGACGTGTATAATAACAACAGAAAACTTCTCCAAATTAAAATTTAAACACTTTAAAAATTAATAATGAAACTAATTTGCTGTAACTGTAAAACTTGATTTGTAATTTGTTTACATGAATCGGCTTGTTGAAAGCAAATTAATTAAGCCCAAATAATGATATGATCTGGTTCAATTTTTTTATACACACAGGTAACCTCAATTGAAGTTGAAACATTATCTGGTTCATTCTGATTGCTCTGACTAGATGTTTTATGAAATTAGCAGAATGTGATGGTGACTGTAAATAGTAAATATCTATAATCACCAAACACTACACAGTAGTGCATATCTATACCTTCTGCTGACATTAATAAAAACAATGTAACACAAAATATAAACATAAAACGTACTAATCCAGGATATAATGGCTTATGTATAATATGCACCACTCAGTTGGTTCATTATTATTTAATAGTTGATTGAAAGGTATTGTCAATCATACATACGTAGCGCTCAAGTAATTATTGTTTAATCATTTATAGGAAGGCTTTTGAAAATTTTATCAACTTAATAAATTAACTCTTAAAAGTTTCGGTGTGCGTTTTGAAAGAGAGAGAGTTCTTTAAAGCTTATGGGTATTCAATTGAACAAAGGAATGACATGGCAATGCATTTTTCTTTAGATTTGGAATAATTTCTAGGAAAGCAATGTATTTACGTCACTTACTCACCAATTGCAAACCATTTACCTCGAACCACACTCCGTTATAATACAGTAATCACAGGGAGTTTGTTTAATGGTGGAGAATACATACATGTAACTGCAGATAACTAAATTATTTACTATATTTATGTAAATGTAGTTCATTAAGACTGTATGTATACGAAGAGAAGGTTGTTGCAAATTCTAAAAGTTCTAAAATGCATCATCCAAGTTTTACATATCGTAGCAAGCTTCCAGTAAATGATTGACGAGAAAACTTTTTTTAGTTTTGAGTAATGCGAAATTGAATTTATGCAAACTTAAATATATTGTGCCTTTAATTTACTTTGAGAAAATAAACTGTTCACGCATCATTTCCTCATTATAATATTCTAAATTAAATTAATGTAAATTATCTGCTTTAAAAGGTGATAATGGAGACGGGATATAGAGGGTTTATGCAGTTTTTTATATATGCTTTTAGAGTATATTGCAGATTAATTAATGCATTAAATTTCCGTCGGTGCCTTAAAAGATTATGAAGGAGTTATCATTCAATGAATGCTTTCTCCGAATATGTTATATGTACATTTAATTCTTCTAAGTTTCATTTTTCAAAGAAATCTTGACTTTGAATTGAATGAAACTTGAATTGCTCGATTACACATTTGGATCTTAAGTAATTCTTGAAATAAGTTTCCACAATTAAAGTTTCATGTCCCTGGAGCAAGCATCTTAGATAGTTCTTCATCCTGCAAACATCCTTTGAGAAACTCTTCTTGGGTGAGCTGCCCATCTCCATTTTCATCCATTTTTGCAAAAATGCTTTTAGCTCTTTCTTCTGCACTGTCTTGAGGTCTGTTGGCAGCGTTTGTTCCTAGCATATCGTAAATTGCCTGTCAAAAAAAAAAACAATTTATTTATTAATGATGGTATTTCGATTGGGAAAATTTGGAATGTATTTATGTAATATTGATGACAACAAAATAAACTTTCTCACTAAAAAAGTATTTCACCAGATAAATAATGAAATAAACTCAAATAACATACACATTCCTGCTTGAGCTTTGATGAATCAAAAGAAAGTAAACATTAAATAGTCCATAAAATATAATTACCATCTTTTTGTCCTATTGTGGAAAGTTGGTGCAATAATTTCGTCATAAAAGCTGAAACCAACTTATCCCAAGGGGTGTGTGGTAATATAATTTAGGGTATAATAAAAACCCACATAAAGTGAGGTTGAAAATCCAATTACCATTTGCTACTT